>PVJH01011009.1:0-70904 GCA_004026705.1 Nesogale talazaci | reverse complement strand
TTGATCCTATTGAATTATGTGTTGCCATAATATCTATAAGACCTCCCAATAAAATGAAAAATACATTTTAAAAATTGTTTAGTGGAACCCATTAATAAGACTTATTTGGTTAAATGTCAATAAATACAAAGCATAATTAATAGTAAAAGGACACCCCTTTTTAATTCCATTTTGTTATAGATGCAATTGCACTGTGCAATAGAAGAGAATGACTTGAGAAAAGTATATGAAGCAACAATATCAAAAGCTGCAATTATTTTTAAAAGGGTACGGAGTTAAGATACAAAAGTAAAAGGAACAATTAAAAAGGATTTAACCATGCAAAATAATATTTGCTTAGTTGGTTCTGTTGCTGTTACTGTTCATACTATTGTTCATATCAGATATTTTGCTTGAGGGGAGTTTTTCAACCCAATAGTCACCAAATAGCTAGTGATATGCTTTAATATTTTGTAATGAAACAAAGACAATTTTCTTAAATTAGATCGCGAAATATCATAAACATTTTATTACTTGGATTTTCACTCTTAAAAGGACACCCAAAGGGGAAATTGTAAATGAATTAAAATTTAATAAGAATAGCATGTCCTCTAGTACTTATTGAACAGGTTTTATCCATGGATCTTATGCACATCTAAGAAATTTTACCTCATTAATCATTATGCAATGAGATCAGAAAAGATGACAAGTTTTAACTAAATTTTTAGAGCATCAGCAATTAGCATCATTTTCTATGTACATAAATTAAGTCTAATCTGAGCTAAGTGATCATGCTGATGTTCATGGAAGATAAAAACATCACATCCCAAGAGAGAACAGAGAAAACATTATTTCAGTGACAGAATATAATTAGAGCACTATTTAAAAATATGTAGCTGTGTACAGAATAAAATACATAACATTGTCAAAGGTCCTGTAATTCAACACTTCCAAAATTGAGATAAAGTGTAACAAGTTATTTATATACTCTATTACTGATGAAAACAATTATCTTTTATGGAATCTAACATCTTAAGCTGTTCATTAAAAAAAATATTTTTATAGTGAATTAGTTGAAAGTATACCGGGCAAATCATCAGTTTTACACTTATCAATTTATACACTTTTTATTTCAAGTCATCCATTGTAATTCATTCAATATACTATCACTAAGTTATCACCCTAATTGTGTTTTCTTTTCCATTCCTCCTTAAACCTTTGAAATCTGTTCTTGGCCAATTGCTACTATTTTTGATATTAAATAAATTATTTTTATAACTGGTGATAAATTAAATTCCATCCTTGACAGATGGGTAAAGCCAAGCCTTGAAAATCCCATTAATCTCTATCTTACCAAGAAACTCGGTGTTTGTATGACTGAATTTTCACCACATTTTCTCCTACTTTATTCATGTCGTTTATGATTCGTTTTAGAACAATTGGTGTTTGTAGGTGGGTACCATTTCTTTCTGATCTCATGGTTGTGGAAACTCATTTTTACCTTATTTACTAGTGTCCTGGAATTATTGCTTCTATATATCATTTGATGTTCACTTTCTATGGCTCAGAGAACTTGTCTCAAGCAATCCAGTGAAATAGAAACACCTGATAACTCAACACATTTATTTGAAATAAATTTGTGGTTATAAACTAGAATTCCACTAGTAATACTTTTGACTTATTTGCATTTATTTTATAGTTCAGTGCTCTTGAGTTTTAGATTTATAAGTATGTTTCATCATAAATGTATATGTACACATATTTTTATTTTATCTAGTTCTGGCAATATTTCAACTATGAAAATTGCATTCAGATAATATTGCTCACAAATTAATTATTTGGAGTAGCATGAATCGCTAAAGACTGTGTATGGAAGCAAAGTCGTCTTACAAATCAGTCTTGTTGTTTTTTGTTTGTTTTGTTTTGGGGGCCATCACTGCCCTCTGGTGGTCATAGGAGCTACCCAGCCTTGCTCCTGGAGAGCCGCAGCTGGATTTGGACAGCCAAGCCTGTGGGTCACAGTCCCGCACTCAACCACTACACCACCCGGGCTCAGCCACAAATCAAAGTCTTAATGACTAATAATGACCATAGTTCTTCTTTTAATATAAATACTAATTTTAAAGAGTAAAGGATTTAGTAAGGAAGTTAACAAGTTTGCAATGCCAGTGAGGTCTGAGGCCATTCCTCTCTGCTATAAGCCTCAACCTGAAGGCATTCAGCTTACGTTCTATAGGTGAACAAATCCAGCTTCTTGAATTAAGTGCCCAGAGATACCCTATTCCAGTCAACCTCAGGGAGAAAGCACTCAGCTCCTTTTCTGTGGATCAGCAAGTCCAACTACCCAAGGAAGGGCTCAGAAACACCCTACTCCTCAAGTCAGCCTCCTGCACAAGTGCGCTCCGCTGCACTTCCTCGGTGGGGTGGGATGCCCATCACTCTGTTTGTCTTCTGGCTCCTGGTGCTGCTGCTGCTGTGACATTACAGAGCTCTGATTCAGGAGACTCATTGGCAGACAGCTTGAGTCCAGAGCATGTATTCCACTCCTGGCTCTGACTGGAAATGAGATCCCTCTTGCAGCTTCTGAGAGAGTCTTTTTATACACAGTTAGTTGGCATTCCAAGGACTCTTGTATTTATTCACAGGTGAATCCTATCAGTATCGTTGCCCACCTTCTTACCTGGCTCATACAGGGGAAGGTCATTTGGTAGGTATTAGAAGCTCTGGCTACAAAAGCCACACTAAGCTAGTCACAGCCGCTGCAGTGAGAAGGCATTTAGGGGCTGGTGCAGTCCTAGAAGGCACGTTTCCATTAGAAGAGGGTGGTCGATCTCACCAAATGCTGCAACAAGAAACATCAGCTAAAGGAGAGTCTCGTGGTGGTGGTGGTGGTGGTGGTGGTGGTGGTAGTGGTGGTGGTGTATCTTCTCTGCCTTACTACATGCCTCTGTGGGATGTGATTAACCAAAGGTCCCTGTGTTACTGTGAGGTGTGTGGGTATGGTTCAGAATGAACCAACTGGTTCTTTACCAATTGGATCCATACAGTCTTGATCCTAGTACAACTGATCAGTCCTACTAATTGTGTCCAAGAAAAGACTAAGTTCTTTGATATAGGTGAATGTATAATATAAATAATACTTTAAACATAAAGTTTAACTCCTTACTTTCAAAGAGTTTCACCTCATTGTTTTCTTCTCTTCAGTCTAAGGTTCCATCAAGTCAGGTTGTTTTCCATCCAAGGAAAGAATCCTAGAAATTTACTTCTGTTTTTTTTTAATAGGCCCTTTCAAAAATAAACCAAGCATTACAAAATGATTTATTTTAATCATTACACTTCCTATAAATATAAAATGTAAAGCAAATTAATGCTGAAATTTTAATGTAAGAATAACATTCTTAGTTTCAAATTTTATTTTACCATGATGCTGTTATATATAAAAGAGTCCTTAGACTATATTTTATTCCTACATCATGCTATAATGATATAATTAATTATAACTGACCTTTTATTAGTGATCATTCATCTAGACCCGAGAGCATTTCTTCTATGACATACCAGTTTGAAATACAATCTGATGAGGTATTTAATATGGGCATTATTTCTCACATTCATAAATTAACACCTTGCATGTACTGCTGACTTCTTGTCATAAACAATTCTTTTGAGCAGACTGAAGTACGAAAGCCAGCTGCTTATGATGATCAATTTCACTCATCTTTCCAATTCTATTTGCTTCTATTGGCACAATTTAAAAATTTCATAATTTCCTTTTCACAGTAGAATAACAACATTGCTCTTTCTCTTAATGCCTTTATGTATAAAGAAGACATATATTAGATAACACTGAGATTGTCTCATCTGTTCTTTTCTCTTTTATATCCATAGCCTATTCATGCTTGATACCATAACTATAATTATCATACACCTTAGTCCATAATAGAAACAGATTGGGTTTTCAAACCAACAATCTATTCTCCTTTACAATAGCTTTTATAAAGTTATAATTGACTATCTCTTTTTATTGCCATATATAATGTGGTTTGGTGCAAGTTTTTTATAACATCTTTCCCATGCCTCTTTTACATGGTAAACTCAGACATAGAATTATACTAACTCTTCAGCACATAACACTGTGTCCTGGTGCTTTTACATTTTAGGAGTGCCTGGAACAATCAAAAGCAAGTCAAGCTTTTGAATTTTTCATATGTATGCACAAAAATGCCAGATGATAGCATAGAAAGATTAGTTAAAAATAGGTATTTGATAAAGCGCAAGCATGGCACATCTAAAATCTGAGTATCAGTTCATTTCTAATTGCTCAATAATTTACAGAAGCTTTGTTTTTGATTTGAGTAAGTAATAAGTTGTTGGAGAGCTAGTATTGACATAAAAGTTAGAGATACAAGCATAACATAAACTTAAAATTAATTTGTTGAAATAGGCCAAACATTTTTTTCATTTTTTTATTAAAAGATTATTTTATTGTGGGCTCTTACAACTCTTATAACAATCCATACATCAGTTGTATCAAGTATATTTGTACATATGCTGCCATCATTCTTTTCTAGACATTTACTTTTATTGACCCCTTGATAGCATCTCTTCTTTCCTTACTCCCCTACTCGTGTGATCCCTTGATAAATTATAAATTATTGTTATTTTCATATCTTACACAAACTATCATCTCCTTTCCCCCATGGTTTCTGTTCTTTGCCCCCCTGGAGCATGTGCGTGTGGTTACATGTCAGTCATCATGATCACTTCCTCCACTATTCTGGTATTGCTATTACCATTTCTGTTCCTTGTTCCCTTATGTAATGAGCTCTTGTCTGTTCTTGTGTACATGTTCCAGTCAAGTTTAAAGTGAGTGGCAGCACTGAAGTCATTATAGTAAGAAATGAGAAAGTCTCAAGGCACTAGAGGAATAGTGTGTGTTTCATCAGTGATTTACTGCACCCTTGTTGACGCGCCCCTTTTCCTATGATCCCTTTGTAAAAAATGCCCCATTGTCTATAGATGGGTTTTGGTCTCTCTTCCAACCATCCTCATTCTCAGCAACATGGTTTGTGTTGTTTGTTTGTTTGTTATGGGTATTCTGATAACTATTACCTAGTCCAGATGACACATCATGACTGCACAGGCTGGCGTGCTTCCTCCATGTAGACTTGTTTCTTCTCTGCTAGATGGCCACTTTTTAAACTTAATGCCTTTGTTCTAGATCAGAGGTTCCCAAACTTATATCGCCTACTGTCCTCTTAAAAAAATTCCTCATGATCTCTCTAGCAATGAAAATCTTTTGCACTCCACCTTAGATCCAGGATGAAGTGTAGGTATCTGCTCTTACAATGCCCTTAGATCATTCCACATACCATCGGGGGTTGTGGTGCCCACGTTGGGAAACTATGTCCTAGATTCTTGCAACAGCTTCATTAAATAATTCAAAGTCTGAAAAAAAATAACCCAGATACTGTACCTTGTAATAGTTGGACCCCATAGACTTTCTTCACCACATTTGCTTATGCACCCATTTTGCCTTCAGCAATTGTGCCAGGAGGGTGAGCAATACGATTTGGTAGAACAAAGTGCTTTTATATTGAGGGAGGGTATGACCAGAGGCCCAAGTCCATCCACTTCCCCAGTGTTTTGCCATGTAGATATATGACCATAGGTCAATACCTTTAAGTTATTTATATATACCCACACCAATGCTTATACATCTAGCCATTGCTTTTCTTCCTAGATGTTTTCTCTGTTTCCTTTTACCTCCCTCCTGACCCATCATCATGCTTGCTCTACTTCTACCTCTGAGTAACCCCTGTCATTTCGATCGCTGTTACTCCAACACCCCGGGCTCTCTATGCTCTCTCCTTGCTTTTTCCTTAAGTTTGTTTCCCATTCCCATCTGATATCAGTAGGCAAAACAACAATGACATGGACCAAACAAAAAGAAAACAAAAGATTAGAGAATAAAACAACAGCTGAAAAAAAATCCTAATTCTAAGTTTGTCTGCTGACCTCTATGACTATCTCCCCACGGATTTTGGAGGAATTCCAGGATCCACCCCTCCTAGCCTGAAGTCTATTGGAGGGGTTCTTTATGAGAATTGTGGCTTGGCTTTTCACTTGCTGTGGCTGATCTGTTACATTCCCTTCTTGATTCACCCCACAGGGGAGGTTCAGACCAGCCTAGTTCTCAGCGTCTGTTTGAAATATTTCCTCAACCGCAAGCTGCTCCAGTAAGGAGACAGCATGTCTTGAACTGTTATAGGCCTTCTAGTCCTCTCTGTGTCTCAATAGCTCCATACACGGACATCGTCCTCTAGGCTCATTGTGCCAAAATGGGATCGAGACCATCTCTTTCTCTTTTTCCTTCCTGATTTTCTTATGTGTGGGTGTGTATGCCATCCCTGCTCCCCACGCTATGATTTTTCTCTGTCTCACATAGGGAGGGGGTCAGTTTGACTCTGACTGAGACTGGCCCTGTAGCCAGATCTCTTCCTGCATTCCTCTACAAGGTTGCATTGCCTTCGTGGTTTGATGCACCAAGGTGTGGTCTGTACGCACACTCCCAATTGTGTGGAGACCTAACCAACTCTCCCCTGGGAGAGTTAGTGCCCTATGTCATCCTTTCCCTCCCCTCCCCCTCTTCTGTTTTCCCTTCTCTCCTTTCCCTTTTGTTGTGTTGGGCATGTACCTGCTTGGGTTTGGTCAAATCTCCACACGACTATCCGTTCCTCAACATGCATATTCAGCTTTTCCTCTATACCTACTGTGTTGTTTATACTTGCCTCAGGGGACTCGTGTTGTACTTGTCCTTTTGTGATTGGCTGGCTTCACTTAGCATAATTTGCTCCAACTTATCCCACAAAAGACCTGCATCGTGTGATCATAAAAAAATGTTTTGACTGCAGTGTTCCCAGGAAACTTAAGAAAATCAAATCTTTGTAGATTCCAACATATGTAAAACCTCAACTCTGTCATAATAGAAAAGATAGCATGGGAAGCTCAGAAAGGTATAAAATTAGTGAAATAACAAAAAGTAAAGTTTTGAATTTCACCTATAATGTTGAAACAGGCTTGGTTTTGTATAAACAACATACTTATGAGCAAAATAAATTCTATTATCTGTTCCTTGAAATAATAGGACTGAGGTATAATAAATTGTAATTATTTAGTCTGACTTTATTCTTTATACTCTCTGTAATACCTTCCAAATTAATGGATACTTTAAGCAAATAATATGTTTGTACACTAATCCTGGGGTTGGTCAGTTTTTCTATTCCACTGGGAAAAAGAGTGAGCTATCTCATAAGCCGGATAGAGAATCACACAGCCATCTAGAAAGAAGACTGGTCCATGCCTGAAGTGGCTGAGGCAGCAGTCAGGAACCAGTGTGACAGCTAGCCTATGAAACAGGTGCATAAGTGATATGGAGACGATGAGACTGGCCGGTGAGTTTTCAAGCACAAGAAAGAAATAAGGATAAGTGCCATTGGGCAGGCGCCTGGCTTATAGAGTGAGTTGCACTCTGGATGGTAGATGCTATAGAATCTCCATTAAGCTAATGTGAACAGGGCAGAAGGTAAAGGGGTCACATGACTGAGATGGCAAGAGAGAGAGGTATGCTTCTAAATATGCTTTAGAAAATGTAAAGACAAAATAACTGCATTCTTCCCTAATAAATCCCATAGCTGTGAATATTGATTGAGTAGTGTGTACTCATTTCATTGAATTACCAAACTTATCAGATAACTATAGTGTCTGGGAAGATATGGTTGCTGATAGAATAGAACAAAGGAAGATGCAGGCTCAGGGCAAGGGGAGGGAAGGTAGAGGCCTGTATGACTTCTAGCTTATGACACTCAAGGTAAGATGATGAAGAATTGGATTCTCCTCCCTACAGAAGCTTCAGAAGATCACATGTAGCCTCCCCCTGCCCCTAATACACACACACCATTTTGTTCATATGGTCTGGGGAAACAAAAAAGAATAATAACTTGCTAGAAATTAGAACTAATTTTAGGAAAATTTGGAGTAAATATTATACTCAGAAATTCATGGTATTCATTTGCTTAATAATGGTGTATGAAGAAGAGCTCATTTTCCTAGTTAGTAACTATTCAAAAAGTTGAAAATTTAGGAAGGTTTCCAGTATTTTATGTGATTATATAAAAAATTGATAGACAGTTCAGAAATTTTTATATTTGCCATTTTTTGGGTGCTGTGACATGTAGTTTTCTGATGAGCATAGATATTGACTTTACTGATAATAATTAGGAGAGAATGACAGAAGTAAATCATCATTTAACTGCCAGAAATTCAAATTTTCTAAAATAAGAATGTGAAAGAAATTACTCATGATCAGTGGATGCTTGCTGAAAGTAGAGAACATCAGAAAAGTGTGTGACTTCATTTCATTGAGCAAATGCTTTTGACTTTGTGACTTAAAATAAATTGTGAATAACATTCCAAAGAATCTGAATTCCAGAACCCTTAATTGATCCTATGAATAACTTGTACATAAATAATGAGAATGACATACATAACATAAAGAGATACTGTGTAATTTAAAATCTGAGAAGATGGGTGTCTAGTTTAAATTATTTTACAAAATTTTGTCAATCTATATGCTGAGAACATAGCCTTAGAAGCTGCATTAAATAAAGTATAAGGTGTGATCAGGTTACGGGAAGATTTATTAACAATTTGGGATATTCAAATTATACAATTTAACTGGCTGAAAATTTCTGAAAGCTACATGATGCAGTTCCTGGTGAAGATTAAAAAAGGATTAGTGTGTAGTGCAATTCAACATGAAGAAAACCAGAATTATCATTAATGGACCTATAGGCACAAAACAGGCAAGTTCTCAAGGATTTCATATTACTTAATTCAACAAACCCATAGAAGCAGGAATCAAAAATGAAAAAAAAATCATTAGGTGGGGCTGAGCCCCAGGGGCATAGTGGTTGTGTGCGGTACTGCAACCCACTGGGTTGGTGGTTCAAATCCAGCAGCAGCTCTCCAGGAGCAAGGCAAGACCTCCTACTCCCACCAGAGGGCAGTGATACACCCCCCCAAAAAACCGAATTCATTAGGTAACTCATCCGTAGAATTCCCATCAATGTATTAAAAGAAAAGATGTCTCCTGGAGCACTTAGGTTAGCATAAGGCAAGCCCTGTTTTCCCAATACTCTAATAGCATACAAAGAGTAGATAGTGAAGAAGGAATACTAAAGAGTAGCTGATTTATTTAAATTACAGTGCATACAAAGAATACTGTTGACACCACGTACTACCAAGGGCTAAACAAACTTCTCTTGGAAGATATAGAGCCAAAATTTTACTCAGAAATGAATAATGAGATTTCATCTTATGTATCAAGAATGACCATTTCTTGGAAATCAACATGGTGAAGCAGTGAGTCAATAAAAAAAATTAGTTCTCAATAAAATGGTATGACGCACTGCTTATAACAATGGAATGAAATGATTTTAAGAAAAGGATCGAACTGGTTAGCATTTAATGTGCATTAGGTCTGTTTGAAGGCGAACATTTAGATTCTACTAACAGCAGTAGCAGACAATAAATAATGTTTAGCACTATCAAATAGCATATTTTGGGGGAAATAATTAACTTCAATATTTCAGTTCACATGTACATTATACTTAAAATATTCCTATAGGTTATAAGATTTTCTCAGAAAACTTTAATCATCTTTAAAAATTCCATTGAATTAAAATTTTTAACATATTAAAAGAATTTCCAACCTAGAAATACAGTTTTGACTTATGATTTGAGTACATTTTTTTCTTGAAGTGATAATATTATGTTGTATTATTTTGTTGTGCATTAATACATTGCATATTATATTGTATATATAGTAAAGTATCATCGTGTGCTACAGAAGTAACTCACAGGTTCAAACAGAATATATTTTCTCCTTGAATTTTGTTTTTTGGATAATATTTTTAATATATAACAATGTGCTGCATATATTTGATTTATTAATATAAATACTCAGCCACTATTCCACCAGTGCTCACTTCGATTGCATATATTTTAATGCCAAATATATTTTAATGCCAAATATTCTCACTCATATTTTCTGAAGTCCTCGCAGTATCCTCATTTTAAACTTTAGTTCACACGTTAAATAATTTCCCCATAATTAAAATTAAATTTGGAGAAGTAAATGCAATATTACATGGTAAATACAATTTAAAAACTCTTATAAAATACTAAATAAAATTGCCCATTATTCAAAAACATCATTTTCCATTATTCTGTATTTGAAATCAATAACAAAAGAATAAATAAATTCTTTAAGCAATTGTAGATATGAATTTTATACCTGAAAACAGGTTCATTAATAAAAGAAAATGAGAAAAACTTATTATGCTGAATATTTCCTCCAGTTGGGAATTCATCAAGCTTCAGGTTAGTTGGACATTTGAATCAATTTTAATTTCTACAACTCAAGTACTGCTAATTCTGTGGGTGTTCGGTATCTTGTTTTACACTTCAAATTTGCATTTTTATGATAGTAAGAAATAGATTAATTTAAAGTATATTCTAAAGAATAGAAAGGTCAGAGTATCATAATCTTTACATTTAAATATTAACTTAACTTAAATATTAACTTAAATATTACACTTAAATATTACACTTAAATATTAACTTAAATTAACTTAACTTAATTTATTTTATGTAACCAGAATTTATTGATTTTAATTCTTTTATTGTCAACTTAGTATTAAATTATAGTTTTTTTTTATATTCTGAGGTCATTGGAAAATTTTGATAGTGTATTAGTTATAAAATAATGCTAGTGTCATATAATTCTATGTATAAAAATACATCTATCCTAATTAGTATACATAGGTACTATTTTTATTGTTTTAATTAGCTGTAAACCTACTTAAAAGAAAATATCTGAGGGCTGAGCCCTGGTGGCGTAGTGTCTGTGTGCGGGACTGTGGCCCACTGGGACGGAGGTTCAAGTCCAGCAGTGGGGCTGGGCCTCCTACTCCTAGCACCGTAGAGCAGTGATGCCCCCCTCCAAAAAAAAAAAGAGAAAATATCTGGAAAAGCATTATATCATGACAAAATTTGAATTGTAACAAGTTATTTGTAAATTGTTATTATCTAAATAGTAAATTTTCAGTGTATTAGAATTTTTTCAAGAATTAATATATAGTTGTATATTTCCATCATGTATGTATATTATTGAAATGTCAAATCTGAAATATAATGACCTTAAGGAGATAAAAATACTGTACACATATTTGTCTAGTATTATTGAAAATATTTTGTGTTATGCTTATAAATGTTGGATTAGTGCTTTGTGAAGATTTACAAAGCAAAAATTTATATTTAACTTATTTGATATTACTAATAACTTAGTGAAATTTAAACCATGATATACTAATGTGATTATTAGTTTGAGATGAAATAAACATCATCTTACTTTTTAGAAATATAACAAATAGGTTTGATCGCATATTTTTGGGGAGAGAAGGCATCATTTCCCTCTGGTGGTGGACAGAGCAACACAGCCTTCCTCTCGGAGGGCCGCTGCTGGATTTCAACCACCAAGCCCGTGGGCTGCAGTCCCACACTCAACCACTACGCCACCAGTGCTCACTTTGATAACATATATTTTAAAATGATAAATAGTTGTTTATTTTATCACATTAATTCTGTTTAAAAGTTTCCAGCATAAGACAGCTCTAAATGAAGTAAAATTCATAAACATTTCTTTATTCAATAGGATATTACTAATGAATCAAATATCAATAACATTTTCTCACAATAATTTATCTAGATCTAGAAAACACAATATAATATGTTCTCAAAATGCTTGTAGTGATCAAATTTTTAAATTAATTGTTTGTTAAGATGGTTTTGAAAAAAGTAATGGAATTAACTGATGAGGTTATGTTTCTCCTATTTTGTTTTAATACACATTGTGTTTTGTTAAATTAAAGCAAGATTCTTTTATATTATTTTAGATTAAAACAGTGCTTATCTTATGTGTTTATATTTAAAGATAGTCACATATAAACCCATATACACACTGATTTCACAAATGGATAGTATATTAAATCTTTGGATAGACGGAACAATACTACCATATATTTGTTAAATTGGTGTACTGTTGTGACTTGAGTGTTACAATAGCACTGGAAACTATGTTACTGGTATTCCAAATATAAGTAAATTCATCCAAAGTGAACACATTCCAGTGGATCGTCCAGTCTAAGAATAAATTGCAAAGATAAAGCAGCCTCTCTACTTGTAAGGAATTAGCCACTGAAAAGCTTATGGGTACTAGATAGCCCTCATCAGATACAGAAAACCTCTTGAAGAGAAGGAGAACATCGTCAGAGGTAGTGCCAGACGTTGAACTCTGTGGGTCAGAAGACATTTAAAATATGTTGGAGAAGGAGCTGTCTTCTCAAAATAGTGTCAACCATAATGATATGGATGGCGTCAGGTCAGAGGTAGATCAGCTCTGAGGACCTTCCTTATCTTAGGACACATGACTGAAAATGAGAAGAAAAAAAGTGTGAGCATCAATTAATGATTGAAACTTTCAACATGCACAGTAACAATCTAGAAAATAGGAAGGCAGCAAAAACTACATGCAATTGATACTGGTTAAATATTCTCGGCATTAGTGACCTGATTGGATCATTTTGAATTGATCATTTTGAATCAGAAAACCATATGTTTTTTTTTTTATTCTGAAAATGGCAGTTTCAAGGCAAGCAGCATCACATTCATTGTCAAAAAGAATACTTCAGCCTCTATCTTGTTGAATGCTGTCTACAATGCTGTCTGTGATAGAATAATATCTATTCACATATAAGAAAATTTGACAACATAAATGTGTTAGACCAAGTTAACTAGAAAAAACAAATCCAGGGACACGCATATATATGTTAGAGAGCTTATGTCAAAGAGTAACTATATACAAAAAAAAATATCCCCACCCTGTGCAGAAGATGATTACAAGTCTGATACTAGTCCACAGGTCTGATACTAGTCCATGGATTCTTTGTCTGACTCATGTAGCCATAGGCAATGATGCAGAAGACAGGAAAATGGCAGGGCAGTGTACTCAAAGTCTTGTGGATCCAATGGTGGTGGCTGCATCACAGGGCTCACAGGTGTCAGCATAGCTTTTCTAAGGGAAGGCAAGTGAAGAGAGAGAGAGTGGCCTGCCTCCAGTGAGCCGTTTATCTCAGTTGCTTTTCAATCAAGTTGTGACTTGATTGACAGGCTAAACTCCACTCACATATTTCTACAGAACCATGTTGGCTTTAAAAGAAATCTAATGATTACACTAATTGTTCTTCCAATTTATGCACCAACCACTAAAGGTGGTAATTCAGATATGAGAATAGCTTACCAATATCATCAGTCTGAAATTGGACAAAATTGAATCAAGAAACACTGATAATTATTGTCAATTGGACTGAAAAAAAAATGAAAACAGAAAAAGGAATAGGATTTGTAAAATATGGTTCTGGTGATAAAATTGAAACTGTAGACCACATAATAGAATTTCACAAGATCAATGATTTCTTCATTTGAAAAGTCTTTCTTCAGTGACACAAAAGGCCATCATATATCTAGACTTCTCCAGATGGAATACATAGAACTAAATTGACTTACATCTATAGAAAGAAACAATTGAAAAAACCTTGGTGTGAGTCAGGTTCACTTTAGTCCTCAAAGTGACATCTTCACTCTTCAAAATTAAAAAAAATAGCAGCCAGTTTTCATAAAACAATGTAGATAATTTGATTTATTAATTGCTGCTTTCATGAGCTTTATCTGACATACTGCAATGTCTGACAGCTTCAAAGACTGCAACCGTCTGTATAGACTATCACTGTATATAATAAAAACATCTTGAAAAGTGAATGCATATACAATATTGAGATAAACTGCAAAATTATTGCTGCTGTCCACAATTTAATTTTACTAGGTCTTCTTGCAGGTTTAGAAGATTAAGGATTTGAGGTGGGAAACTTGCTGGGTTCAGGGGGGAAGAATTATACAGACATATGTTAGAACTTTTAATAAACAAAAGGTGGATATTTTTAAGGGGCTGGGAGACAGTAGGACAGAACTTGGTGTGAGAGAAGGTCCTGTAGTTTGTGGGTAGATGATGTCTGGATAGGCTTTTTAAGTGTTAGCTTGAGAGCTTTTTCAGTAAGGGTGGCAGCTGCCACCAGGACCTCCAGGCATGCCTACCAGCTTTTGACTGCTAGTTTCTGACTGGACAGATATGCAAGTGGAGAGTGAGTGAGGCCCAAAAACTGAATCAGAATTTTAGCTACTACGTCCTTGTCTTTTGTTTTTGAATTAGTTAAACTTCAGGTCATCTTGCTTTTCTGTGTTTGGGGGAAGTTATTATTTTTAGGTCCTTACATTAGCAATTTAAACTTTGTGACCATTCCCTCCTTTTGATTTGGATTGTATTGTTCACAACCCATGGATCACATAAGACAATGTGCTTCTTCCATGGCAACTTTGTTGACATTTTAGATGGCTACTTGCTTGTAAGCAAGTCTTTAAAACCCCAGATGCTATTTTTTTTCTGATAGCTGGTGTGGTAGTTACATAATCTGGTGACAATTTGGGACTTGAGATGGTGAAGTGTGATGGGCTGGATTCCAGTCTGTAAATTGGGTCACAGCCAATGGGTCCCCTGTGTGGGCATGGCTTTTGCCTGAGCATTCTGGAAATTCGTGTTTTTCTTACCTTGAGGCATTCTGGAAATTTGGGTTTTTCTTACCTTGCACTCTTTCTGCTAACTCCCTTGGAGACTCTGTACTGACAAGACTCAGCACTCCCTCCCTGAGAGATGCTTTATTGAAAAGACACATGGTGCATTACCTGGAAGCTGGAGAAACCAAATCGACCTACCCTGATGTCACCAGACCTCTGGAGCTGGAGAGTTAACATAGAGATCCCTGCCAGTGCTGAGATGCTTACAATGCCACTGGATCTGCAGGACTGTCAACCCACTGGTCTATCATCTTCGTGCATTGGGTATCATTGCATATATTTCATGAATCTGAAGAGGATTTTATAGCTTGGTATCAGACATATGGCATAATATTGGACTTATGGACTTGATCTGGAATGGTCTGAGATGTTTACTCAATATTCAATTGCTCTTATATATAAGCTTCCTTCTAATATGCATATGAGTTGTGGCAGTCAAGTACTCTGGTGCCAGTTTGACTGGGAGTTTAGGGGTAAAGTCTAGCCTGTCAATCTTGAGATAGCCAATAATACCTCTGTGTAGGCATGACTTTCTCTGAGAATTCTGGGAAATCTCGTGATGTTCCTCCCCATCAAGGTGAGAGACTACAGACTCAGTTCCTTTAAGATGTTTGACTGACAAGACAATATGGCAGCATAGACCCTGAATCCTAGGAACTGGAGTAGCCAGAGGAGAAGCCACATGGTTTACCCTGATGGAACCAGACCTCTGGCACTACAGAAGCCATGTGGAGACTCCCTCCAGTGCTGAGATGCTTTGGAGGACACAAGGAGATCCCTACTATCACAGAAATGTTTCTCCCACCAATGGATACTGCTAATGATCTCTGAGACCTGGAAATGAGGAGCCATGGAGAGACCACTGCCAGCTCTGGGATGCTTCTACTTCTGGATACACAAGACTCTGCACCCACAGATCTGTGGATTGTCCTGGTGTCATTGCATGTGCTTCGTGAGCAGGAAGGAGAATTTATAGACCGGTATTGGACGAATGGGCTAATACCAGACTTATGACCATGTCCTGGACTGGACTGAGTTGGGATGCTTTCTCAATGTTCCATTCCTCTTGTGTAAAAACCTTTCCCTTATATCCATATGCATGTTTTTGAATTTGTTTCTCTAGTCTTCCTGGACTGAAACATGAGCATATATGAACTTTTCGATTCTACCCTGCCTAACAACTGGACACCATCTGGCTTCTTCACTGCACTTTTCTGTTGCACCTATATCTTCAGTGATCTTTTTGTGAGCTTGAGCATCAAGCAATGTCATAAGAACTAATTTTTCTTAGGAAATTATGCTAAGCAAAGTTAGCCAAGAGCAAAAGGACATGTACAATATGAGTCCACTGAGGTAAGCTTGATTCTTTTTAAAAAAAATGCAAAAGTGGTATCAGGAAAAATCTATGGTATACAGAAAATCCTAGGAGAAGGCCCAGGTAGTACAGCTGGGACCATACCAAATCCAGCGCTCTATATATAGTAGTCAACTAGGGTGGAATGCTGGGATATGGGAGGTGAGGTGCAGTTAAGTAGAGAGGGAATGGTGCACTAACCCACCCATAGGAAAACAGGAATCAAACTTAAATAAGATGTTCTCGGACGTGAATGTAGCATGATGCAATGGAGCTGAGAGCCAGTGGAGAGTCTGAGAGCACATCCCAAATTCCAACTACCAGGACACCTGCCTCTCCCCCAGGAGGTCAGCACCAAAACTGCAGCTTGGAGAGATATACCTGACCAGAGTACACAAGAATAAATGAAGGGGGAGGAAGATAGAATGAAGTACAGTCTGGCCCACTGAGCTTTAAGGACAATGTTCCCATTCAGAACTGCTGAGTAAAATGAGAAGACCATATGGGCCGGCCCCAATATGAAATACAGCTACTCTCACTGACCTAAGACATCTTGGAGTCAAAAATGGAGAAACAGGGTCAGGATTATACCCTGTCTTGCCCAACCACACCAAAATACTAAGGGTGTGCGACAGAACATGGAGCTACAGATCGAGCACCAAAGACATACTTTGTGACACCCCATCCCACTCAACCAGGAGACTCTATTAGAGGTCAATGAACAGATCTTAAACTATTTATAGGATTTTAGATTGTTATTATTATTGTATTCTTGCATGTACATTTATATTGGATATTGGGGGGGGTTATTGATGTTTTTGTTGTTTTCTTTTCTTTGTTAGGTTCATTATAGGATGCCCTTTTTTCTGAGTATGTTATTTTCTCCACAGGTCTATCTGGATAGGGTGGGATGTATGAGCGGTCTAGGGGTGCAGATGATGGGACTGTTGGTACCAGGGTGGATGTAGGGGGTGGGGAACTCTTAGCTGATCCAGGGATGGGGGGAATAGCATGTGGTTCAGGATCAGTGGTGGGGTGGGTGGGTGTGGAAGGTCTGATAGAGATTGATTAAGACTAATGTAATAGAGAGACAATATTGAAACACGAATGGAGATTTTGTGTGATAGTGGGATGGGAGGAGGTAGAGGGAAATAGAGAAAAGAACTGGGGAGTAAGGGGCATTTATGGAGATTAAATAGAGGCATATACATAGATACATATATTCATATGATGAAGGGGAAATAAATCAATATGCATATACTTATAGGCTTAGAATTAGGACAGCAGATGGGCACTGGACCTCAATCAGGTACTTCCTCAGTGCAGGAACATTTTGTTCTATTAAATTGGCATTTCATGATGTGCAGCTTCCTGACACGCTCACAGAAAACAAATGTGTGCATAAGCAAATATGGTGAAGGAAGCTGATGGTGCCTGGCTTTCAAACCATGTACGTCTGAGGTCTTAAAGGCTTGATAGTAAACAAGCGGCCATCCAGCTCAAAAGCAACAAAGTCCACATGGAAGAAGTACACCAGCTTATGGGACTAAGAGTAACAAAGGGATCAATTATCAGGCTTCAAGAACTAATAATTATAGCATTATATGCTCACTTTCCTGATAGAATCGCTGACACAAATATGTACATAAGCAAATATAGTGAAGAAAGCTGATGGTGTCTGGCTATCAAAAGATGTGTGTCTGTGGTTTTAAAGACCTGAAGGTGAATAAGTGGCCATCTAGCTAAGAAGCAAGCCCACATGGAAGAAGCATGTGTATGTATGTATGACCATGAGATGTCAAAGGGATCCGGTATCAAGTATCTAAGACCTAAGAGATATCATTTTTAGTGGGGGGGGAGTTCAGATTGGGGACCCAAAGCCCATCAAGAAATGAAGAGGCATCCTCTTACAGAGGGGTTATAGTGAGGAGATGAGCCAGTCTAGGTGCAGTGTACTAGAAATGAAATGTTCTCAAATGCTTCCTCCCACCAACTATCATTATCCAAATTCTGCCAGACAGATTTGGTTAGACCGGGGGATGCACATTGGAGTAAAAAACGTGGATTTTAGGATAAATAAGCCCTAAAGACTAGTGAGGAGTGGTGACACTTGAAGTGTGGAGGGATGGTGGAGTAGAAAGGGGGAACAAACTTCTCGGATCTGCATATGATCTCCTCTCTGGGATGTGGACAATGGGGGGGGTGGGTCAGTGAAGTGACACATTATACAGTATAAGTTATGAAGAGGTAATAACAATTTGTAAATTATTGGAAGTTAATGGGGGAGGAGAAGGGGGAAAGGGAAATATGAGAAATTGGAATTAAAAAATAAAGAACTAGATGAAAGGGGGGAAGAGGAGCTTACGCTGGAGGGGTTCAAGTAGATAATGTACATGAATGTAGCAACATGTATACACATATGCTTAATACAAATGATGTATTAATGTATTAAATGTATGAACCTCCAATAAAATCTATATTGAAAAAGAGCTATTTTTTCTTAGAATGGGGCTAAAATTGAGTGCAAGCTCAAAATTCATTGATGGATTTACAGCTTATATATGTCTCTGGTTCACTTGGACCACTCAGGTTCATAGCTTTTCAGTTGCACAACTACATCACATTAGATAGAAATATGAGCTAATTATAGTTGTTGCTGATTATGCACAGTTAAAGAACTAAATGTAGGTGTCAAGTTGAAAAGGGTTGGTATGTGATGTTTAAGGAGTATGTCAACTAGGCACTCCTGGGTAAGGATAAGGCCTGAGCTCAACACAGCCATTGTGTCAGAAGTTGATGACATATCCTTGTTTGTGGAAAACTGAGAAACAGGAAGAGAATGCATGTGGACAATATCTATATTCTCTTAATTAAGAATGTGGGAGACAGAGTCTGGTGGAGGGAGACCTTCATGGAGTTGAATCTCAATCACATCTTTCTAACTGGTATTCCTTACAATAACCCCCCGTGATAAGGCCAATTTTAAAGTGCTGTTTGCAAGCAAATTGTTGCTATTATATGCATGCAGCTTCCCTGCTTGAAGGTTATCTGCCTGATGGTTGTCAGCCATTAAGAGCTATCAGGCCACCTCACCCTAAGTACAGCCCACTTCCTTAGGTTGAGGGTCATAGATCACTCTTTTGGGGAAAAACTCAGGGACAACTAAAGTCAAGACCGTTCAGGGATGACCAAGGTTAAGCTACCATCTAAACTCTAGAACCCGCCCATCTTGTTACGTATGTGCATTCCTGTCATGTGTACACCCCTAGAACACCCTCTTCCTGCTATACATAGGTATGATGTGGCTTACATGCTTGAGATTATATAAGCTTCTGACAGAATGCGTGTGCCCTCATTTTCTGTTTCCAGTCTCCATGGAAGTGGTGAGCCCTCGTGTGCTTGTCTGATATTTCTTTCATTTGCCCTTCAACTGCACAGTGATCCACGGGGACGCGGTCAATCCTGGAACGCGGCCCCTCACTCTTGGTGCCACAGCCTTTCTATAAAAGAGCGAATGAGACTTAGCAGAATGCAGTTTTCTTCAGCTCTTCACCTTCTGCCACAGTGAGACTTGCATGTGCTTTTTTGATCTTCTGTTTCATCACCTGCTGATCCAAGTAGCTATTGGGGTCGGCCAATGGTTGACTCATTTGACTGACTTCTGACCTCTGTATCCACTACTGCCTTGACTTCCCCCTCCTGCTTCCTACTTGCTGGCTTTCATGGGTCAGGAGAAGCCTGGTTTGAACCAGTCTGCAGTCAAATGCTCTACCACTGAGCTATAATCCCAAACCAGTCTCAACTGACCATTTGTACAACTGCATAAGCCATTTCTTGGGATAACTCTCTTTCTATGTAATATATATATATGTGTGTGTGTGTAATATATGTGTGTATATACATATATGTATATGTAATATATATAATTATATATACATAATTGGTTTTGTTCCTCTATAGACCTTAGCTAATAATAAAGTTACTGCATCTGCATTAACCCACTTTCTGATGTACTCTTTCTGAGAAAAGCCTATTCACATTGTTGGGCAATGATCCGAGGGATATCAATGGAGGTTTAATTCTATGGGGACTCTGAAAATGGATTTTTGGATCCTCACCATCACCACCTGCAAACAGGATGCTCAGAATTTATACTGCTCTGATCTTGATTATGATATTTAAAATCCTTGTTTCACAAGGTTGTATGCTTCTTCCATAAGTATTTTTAGATGACACCTAACTTAGATGGCTGCTTGTTTTAGTACAAGCCTTTAAGTTCCTAGATGCTACTTTTTTCTAATAGTCATGATTTCTGATTTCTTCCCTACTCTCTGTTAGAACACTCATGTCTTAAATGGTGCCTTTACAAAGGCAACTACATAGAAAGGCTGCATTATAAGAACTAATTATTAGGTTAGACATTACAATTGAGTGCAAATTCAAAATCCATTCTTATATAAGGTTTATATGTATTATTTTTCAACATTAGAGGAAGAGTTTTATCAGCTTTTTCAGAGTTGATATAAGTAATCTCCATGAGACTCCTAGTAGCATTATCAATAATCTATCCGTTGACATTGAATTTTAAATATTGAGATAAAGAAAATAATAATACATATGAAAGTTTCTTAGACTAAAATGCTTGCGAAGTTCTCATACATATTACAAAATTTAGGTGACTAAATACTATTTAACACAGTAATGAGAATTAGAAGTGGGACACATTCAAAATACTAATTCACTTGAGCTTAACTGTGTCTTCAGAAATAAGGCATACATTAAAGAGATAAGAAAATAGAAAGGTAACAACAATATGATGATCTTAAAGTTTCTATTATTGGGAGACCGATAAAGCCAGGGGGTTGAACCAAGGTACAACTATTTTAAAATTCATGACCCTGACTTAGTATTTTTGCTGGTCCTTTCTCACTAGAGCATTGCAGCTTAAAATACAAAGGAGCATATCTGTGCCTTTAATCTGCAGCAGATATGTTTAAGGTAAAGTTAGGTACACTTTTTTAATGATGGATCCTTTCAATATGGTCTATGCTAGATTATGTGTACCTCAAGCAGAAAAAATATCGAATAAGCAGATATATATGCTCTTTTTAATGGAAAGGGAAAGCAGTTATTTGTAAATAATTTGCAAAAGTTCCACATAATTTAAATGCAGAATATGTTTAATTGTGCATTATAAAAGAATACATACTAGTTTCTAGAAGGAAACAATAACCCAGAGTAGGATAAAAGTAGAAATATTTGGGCTGAGCCCTGGTGGCATATTGGTTACGCACGGGAATGCTGCCCACTGGGATGAAGTTTCATATGCAGCAGCACCTCCACAGGAGCATAGGCTGGGCCTCCTACTCCCACCACCAGAGAGCAGTGATGCCTCCCCCGCAAAAAAAAAAAAAATAAAACAAAAAAGTAGAAATACTTATGTACAAATTTCCAAAGAATGTTTTTTCCTATTTTGCACTCTAGATTCATGTTAAAATACATTTTTAGTATTTGAAGATGAAAAATAGAAGACAAGGCCATTCTTCTTTTGAGAGGAATATATAAAGTATTGTACAATTAACATCCATCTTAAAAGTTACCATTTTTAAGTTCTTCTACAAAATGAAGCCAGATAATCAATCACCATTATATGGTTGAACTAAAACTTCTCTTTGTTTCAGAGTTGACACCATTAATAAGAGCAATGATTGTTTTTCATATAATTTAAAAGAAAACGTTATGGATTTAGCATATTTTGCTATACAAAAGCTATAAATACTTGTTTTGTTTTTACCATAATAAAATGCTTTTATCCAAATTATTTTTATATATTTTTTTCAATCTGCACCAAATACTTGACTTTGACTAGACAACAGTTGGAAACAAACATGATGCTATCCTTTAGCATAGAAAACTGTTCTCCTTTATCTCAGTTTGCATCTTTAATGTGAATGTTTAATGTATATTGAATTGTTCTTTAAATTATGCTGCACAGTACAACCCAAAGCCCTCAATTACTATCATTTGCCAAGGAAAATAATGAAGTGTTAAGGTACATTGATTCTTTCAGTTTTAGATTTCCTTGGTAACAGTCTTTGCTCTATGTTCCTTTGTGACAAAGTAGAAATCAAAATAAGTCATTTTGAGTTACATAAAACTGTGAAAAGATTGGAAATCTGATAAGAGTGAAATGAAATATGGATTTGGGCAGTTTTTCTTATTTATAGAATTAATTTCAAAAAGATAAATAGTATTCATTACAAGTCAAAGCTGTATCAGTGATATCTGTGATTATATTTCCATTCAATTTGATTTTTTGTAAGAAACTCTACTATTCAAATATTTCAATTAATCATAAAAAATATTACTTGGATATCTAATAGTAGGATAGTTTTCCAGCCCTGAGAAGTAGGACATAAATTATTCACAAAGATGGGAAAACAAAGCTAGAAAATAATGCTTATCTTTTTCCAAGTCATAATAGTGACATATGACAGTGTGATTGTTAACTTACTTCTGACCATGCCATTAAAATTATATGAAATGTCTTAGTTGAATAGTACAGAATATTTTATAAAGTGTTCAGATAATTGGTTTAGTTCTTGTAAATGTGGTTTTGCTGTTTAGTCTACATTAGATAGTCAGTTATTTTTAAATTTTATTTTTAATAATAATCATTAAATTGTAAAATGTACAATGGGCAAATTATACAGATATATTCACTTATAACAAGAACAATATTCAGAACAAGATCTAGAATGTAGTCATTAATTAAGGAATGTATTTGTTCCTATCTTTAATTAATAACACATTTGTCATATTCATCTGTCTCATTTGTGATATCAAAACATAATATGCTTTTATTTTCTTTTTCACAAGCTTTCACTATATGCTCACTCAATCTATTTAAAGATGTAACACTATTCACATCCAGATTATTTCTTAGAGTTTTAGTTTTTAGTATTCCAAAATGGGCAGGTAACTATGATGTCTCCTCATAAAATATTAGAACAATAATGGATACTGTAAAAGGAAAAATGCATTTTCAGATTGAAGACTTCATGAAATGTTGTTGTCATCATGACCTCCATCAATGGCATCTTTTGAGAACACATATTCACTGCCAAGGAATCAGTTTGACATAAATAGTGACCTACTAGAGAAAATTATAATTGCCCTTGTGGTTTTCCAAGGTTGTATACAGCCTTATAAGAGTAAAAATCAGAACTAAGCAACCAGGAGTCCTATGTTAGCACTTCTAATTTTTTTGAAAAAAAAAACAAATGTATTAGGTGATAATGAAATTAAGTAATAGTGTGTAGATATAATTTCAAGAATGTTTTAGTCCAGGTAGACTAGAAAAACAAACTCATAGATACTTATATGTGTATAAGAAAGAGCTTTATATACAAGGACAATTGAATTTTGGGAAATCACATCCCTGTCCAGATCAAGAATATAAGCCTGATAATAGCTGTTATGTGTGATTTTTAAAGTCCTCTTCAGACTCCTGAAATATATGCAATGATGCCAGATGCAAGAAGATCACAGAGCAGTGGGTGCAAAGTCTTGTGGACCCAGTGGTGGTAGAGGCATCTCAGCACTGGCAGGGGTCTCCATGTGATTCCTTCAGCTCCCAGGTCTCTGGTTATATCAACATAATGTCATGTGTCTTCATAGAAGACTGTTCCACAAGGAGTGAGCAGAGAATGTGCCTTCCGCCTCCAAGGAGGAAATACAGGAATTCCTGTACAGAATCCTCAGGAGAAGGACATGATCACACAGAGGCCGCATTGGCTATATCCTGATTCAGTGGATAAACTCCACCCCTTCATTCTTAATCTTCTAATTGACACTAGGAACTACTAATCACAAGTTTGACTTTTAAAATCCAGTATTTATCTCACAGAAGGAGGATTCTGGAAAATATGCTGTTTAATTTATTTTTTTAAATACAGAAACTTTGTTTTATATTTTTTCATGTATATTTTCTTTTTCACATGAGACAGTGATCTTTATCTGCTTTATTTATGATGTAAAAATCTCAAGAAGCTCTGAACATGATTACTAAATGTTTTATAGTAAGTGGATGAACAAATAGTAAAGTCTTTTAAAATTCTATACTTAGATTAAAAGCTTGACTGAGACAGACCCGGGTGAAAAGGAGGACAGAGATACACAAGAGTAGGTAAAAAGCCAAGGTGTAGGAGAATCATGATTGGTTTGAACTATTGATTGCACAATCCAGAATCTGAAATATAATGTTAAAACCATCTAATTCACAATTAAAATTATTTTTTAAATAAAATTATTCTAAACACTAAAGGGAACAAAAGAAAGCAATATCCTTAAATAATTATTGGATAAAGAGTAATTCTCTGCCTAATATATCACTCACTGTCATTGAGTCAATACTGACTCAACAGCGACCTCCTACAGGTTTCAAGTCTGCAACAGTTTATGGAGCAGAAAGCCCAGACTTCCTCTCTTGAGCTGCCAACTATGATCACAGCCCAGTCTATAAGCAGTACACAATGAGGCTCCTCTAACCTAATGTAATAAGTAGTTTTCCTTTTTCATATAGTCGTTGCTAAATAGCTTTTAGTCAACTACTTCTCTTATCTGATAACTCAATCTTCTTATAAGACATCATCATTTCTAACCTGGACTGCTTGAAACAGTCCCCTGATAAGACTTCATTCTTTTATTTTGCACCTCCAAGAATTTTTGAAAATACTTCAATAGATCACTCTTTACTTTTACAGCTTTTACTTCAAAGTCTCAAAATTCAGCTAAACAACATGCACCCATAGCCTCAAATAGCATGCTTGACATGTGTCATAGTTCAATAATCATTTGTTGATTTGAAGACTAACAGAATAGGGGTAGAGACTAGTCTATCAATCATATCATAGCCAATGAGGCCTCTGTGTGGTCATGGCTTTCTCCTGAGACTTCTGGGAAATCTGGTTTTTCCTCCTTTGAGGTGGAAGACTGTATTTCTCTTGGCCCTTGTACACTCACTACTGACAAGGCTGACTGACTCCCTGTGACACACCCTTGAGGAGAAGCCATAAGTGACCAGATGTCCGTCCCACTTTTAAGGAATTTTTTCCTGTATCCCTTGGCATTTTTAAAAAGTCCCGATTTGGGGAAAGAATGCACAACAAGCTAGGGAATGGAGGGAGAACAGGAAGTGAATATACCCCCTTTATCCTGTCCCCCACCCGCTGGGTCCGACTTTAACAAATATTAAAATCTGGTCACTTATGGATCTACCCTGATGCAGCCCTGAGTGCTGGACAAGCGACACACAGAACCCTGCCAGCACTGAGATGGTGACAACGCCATGAGATGCAGATTTTCTACCCACTGGCCTGTGATCCTGCTGTTTTAGGCATCATTGCATGCAATTGTGAGTCTGAGGAAGACTCAAAGATTGTTATCAGACATATGAGCTAATATGGGACTTGTGCGCTTGGATTGGACTGGGTTGGGATGCTTTCTTAATGTGCAATTACCCTTTATCTAAAACTCTCTCTTATACACATCTGAGTTTCTATGGATTTGTATCTTTAGTCTACCCAGACTAACACTACATGACTTGTTCTGTTTCCAACTAATCAATCTGCTCAAAGGACACTTCTCACTTTCTTTTCCCTTAGCCAGGTGCTCCAGTTTCTTTGTCGTGTTCTTCCTGCTTCTATTTTTTTCATTGTGTTTTTTTTCCTACTTGCTCTTAAATCTATTGTATTCCTTGTTGTTTCAAAAGTGATATATTTTGCCTTCATTCTTGCTTTTACTTCTCTTGTGTCCATAATCAGAAAACAATGTCAGTAATTTCTTTGCAGATTTAGATATACTTTTCTAATTTCCTAATTCATATCCTGAATGAATATCCTTTTTGTAATTGTTTTGTTCTTTTAATTATAAAATATTTGAAAGCATGTGAAAGGAATGGAAAAAAATCAGGTGAACTCATATTATTTAATGAGTTAAGTAATTATTTAACACTGTATTATTTAATATTTTAAAAATTCATTAATTTGATCATTTATGTTTTATTTACTATTTTATTTTAATTAATAAAACAAATATATCTTATACAGATAAACCCCCTGCCAAATTTTTATAATTTCAACACAGAAATAAGTTGAATTTGTGTATAATTTCCACAAACAGATAATTTTTCATGAACAGCTATGGTTTTTCCAAGTATTTACATATACATAAATGTTCAGTATTTAATAAATACTTATACATACTTATAATATTTAAACAGTGTCTTTAATATTTTCCAGCTGCAGTAGTTGGAAGAAATAACAATGAAGAAAAAAAATGGTGAATAAATCAGAATATTATTTTTTCCAACACCTGTTAACATTGCAGAGTATTTCCCAAGATAAATGTGCAAATTTGTACATTTTTATTCTTTGTATGAAAATGGTCTTGAAACATCTTGTTCCATCAGATAAATAGATCAGTTTTGCATAAAAAAGTGAAATCTTGTAAGAAAGAGATACATTGGCTGTGTATGAATTTTATCAGTAAAAAAATGAATAAGTACAATGCAATGTTAGGAATATTATTTAGAGTACAGTGCGATATATTGAAATGTTTATATATATTTATATGTGGTCACCATAGCCTTTGAAAATACATTTTATATACATGTTAACTGTTACATTTTATAATCACATAAATAAACTATGATTATGCAGCAAGATTGAATTTTTATATTTAGCTCAGTTGGCAAAAAAAAAACAAAAACAATTTCACTTTTCTGAGAGATAAACA
Organism: Nesogale talazaci; assembly: GCA_004026705.1. NCBI lineage: Eukaryota > Metazoa > Chordata > Mammalia > Afrosoricida > Tenrecidae > Nesogale > Nesogale talazaci. Next base: position 43,966 of record PVJH01011009.1, on the reverse strand, counting down.
ATATGTGACATGTTTATGGCTCAACAATACAAACCAATTTTAGCCCAATAGAAATGCAAACTAGTCTGCAAGGATATATCATTCATATTTCATGTGGATATTTTCAGACTTAATATAGTTTAGTTCCACCCCAAGAAAGCCAAGAATTCATCTGTCAATGGCTTAATTGTCTGTGGCAAACATTCAAGCCCAAGGTATGTTGAAAACATGCCATCAGCAAAGACAGGACAAACAGACTGCGCCCTTCCAGTGCCTTTCTGCATGCCCCCTCCTCTTTAGAAAGAAAAGAATGAAATGAAATCACATTGCTGAAAGAAGTAGAGATGTGAAACACAATGAATAATAATGATGATATTCATGGTGATAAAGGAGAAAGGTAGTAGACATTATACAAGTACCTAGGATCTTATTGATGGTTAGACCTTCATTATTATTAATTATGTCACTTTTAATAGGCTAACTGACATGTATTTTCTTAACCTTCTTTATCATTAAAATACAGATACCGATGAAGGCAGCCGATGCATATGAGGAGGGTTGGAGTGGTGACCCAGTGTCCATTTGTAGACAATTTAACATTCCCTCACAAAAGGGTCATAAGAAAGAAATCAGTCAGTCATGGTGTAGTATAGCATAGAAAAGAAATGCAACATCCCTCTAGTTATTTAGTTATTCAATATTTCCTCCCCCACCCTATATCCCACTATTATGACCCAGATCTACCTTAGGAACTTAGCTAGATGGGAATGTGTACACTGGTATAGATAAGAGCTCTAAACAAACTGAAACATCCAGGACAGATAAACCCTCAGAAAGAATAATGGGAAACTATAAGGTTAGGAGGAAGGTGGGGGGAGAAGACTGAGAAAGGTGGAAACTGGTCACAAAGATCAATGTATAACAGCCTTCTCTCACACCAGAGGGCGAAGAAAAGCATAAATGTGGTAAAGAGAGACAGAGGATGGTTTAAAATATGAAAAAATGCTGTAATTTATAATTTATCAAGGATTCACGAGGGTGGAAGGAAAGAGAAGGAAGGAAAAAAAAGAGAAGTTGATACCAAGGGTCCTAGTTGCAAAAAAAAAAATACTTTGAAAACAGTATCTGGGATCTTTAAAAAGCTGGAAGGTAAACAAGGAGCCATCTAGTCCAGAAGCAACAACACCCACATGAAAGAAACACACCAGTCTGTGTGACCACAAGATGTTGAAAGGGTCAGAGATTAGGCATCAAATAACAAAATATCAAATCATTGTGAATGAGGGGGAGTGCAGTTTGGACACCCAAGACCTATCTGTAGGCAACTGGACATCCCCTTACAGAAGGGTCGCGGGGAAGAGATCAGCCCCAATCATGGTGCAGTACAACGTCAATGCAACATACAACTTCCCTCTAGTTCCTAAATGTTTCATTCCCCCTCCCCCTCTAACATGATCACAATTATACCTTACAAACCCAGATAGAACAAAAGATCTATACTGGTGCAAATAGGAACTGGAAACATGAGGAATCCAGGACATATGATCCCTTCAAGACCAGTGGTGAGAATGATGATACCACAAGAGGGGAAGGAAGGTGGGATAGAAAAGGGGGACATATAACAAGGATCTACATATAACTTTCTCCCTGGGGATCGATAACAGAAAAGTGGGTGAAGGGAAATGTCGGACTTTGTGAGATATGACAAAATGATAATAATTTATAAATTATCAAGGGTTCATGAGGGAGGAGAAAGAAAGGAGGGAGGAATGTTACTCATTGTACTAATACAATCATGTGGCACATGATGTTGACTCAGGCAAGACCTGATAACATAGATGTTTATTGTCCCATCAGGTTATCCAGAGCTCAGAAAGCCTGACCAAAGACCAAGACAGAAAACACACAACAATTTAGCACATGTAACACATATGCCTCATGTCTTTTGTAAACAGCCTGTCAGGTGTGTAGTACATAGCACATATGACCCTATTACATGTACGCACATACACATCTACATATATACATGTAATGTGTGTATATATATAGTTATACATATATAGTTTGATAGCTATAAAAAGTACTCATGCTACTATCTTAAATTTGTTATCTACCACCTGCCTATAAAGTTTACTATGTAACAGTGTAAACTACCACTCACAGATAGCGCTAACGGATGTGGAGGACAGGACTTATTTTAATTTTCTTTTTGAAAAAGTATCATGAAGTGCATCATGACTCCTAGTGACAGCAGCAGTGAGAAGCAAACGTGAATATCAATTTGAAATGAAATGAAAGGATATTGAATAATATGAAAGTGAAATATCAAAACAAATTGTAAAGTAAAGTGAAATAAGCAGGTTACCGTGAACAATTACAAAGTTGATCAAAACCATGAGAAGTTCTACAACTTGCTAAAACATTTGTTCCACTTAAAGCTAAAACCCAGGGATCATGCAGAGGAACCACTTGCCAATATAGAAATAATGATGTAGCTGAAGAGCATCAAGAGTGAACCTCTTTCAGTACTTTAACATTAATTGCTAGGGCATACAAGAAGCTTGTTCAAGATGATAAAGGACAAAGCAGGGTCAGACAACAATATGATATTAGTAAACTGTTCAAGTTGCAAACTAAATGTATTGTGGAGTTATATGACAACTAACTGTAGTAGCATTACTATCATTGTTAGTAAACTGCAGTTGTGTGAACTTTCTGGCTTATTTTCACATAGGTATGCTTTAAGAAGAGTGCATGGCGGAAGACAAATGCATGCATATGCAAGTGTGGTGAAAAAGTTTTCTGTTGCCCAGCTACCAAGAGATATAGCATCTGGGGTCTTAGAGACTTGAAGGTAAACAAGTGGCCATCTAGCTCAGAAGCAACAAAGCCCACATGGGAGAAGCACACTTGTCTGTATGATCATTAGGTGTCAAAAGGATCAGGAGTCAGGCATCAAAGAACAAAAATTGTATCATTGTGAATGAGGATGAGTCCAGATTGGGTACACAAAGCTCATCTGTAGGCAACTGGACACCCCTTTGCAGAAGGGTCACACAGAGTAGGCGACCCAGTCAAGATGCAACAGTACCAATGATGAAACTCACAACTTTCCTCTAGTTCTTAAATGCCCTCCCACCACCATCATCCTATCATGATCCCCATTCTGCATTACAAATTTGGCTAGACTGAAAGATGTACACTGTTATAGATAGGAGCTAGAAATACAGAGAATCCAGAACAGATGAATCCTTCAGGACCAGTGGTGAGAGTGACGACACCTGGAGGGAGAAGGGAAGGTGGGGTAGAAATGGGGGACCGGTTACAAAGGAGCTATACCTAACCTCCTACCTGGGAGATAGGCAACATAAAATTAGGTGAAGGGAAACATTGGACAGTGTGAAATATAACAAATTAATAACAATTTCTAAATTACAGATTCATGAAGGATGAATGAAGGAGGGACAAGCAAGGAGGGAAGGAAAATGAGGAAGTTATTCCAAGGGTTCAAGTAGGAAGCAAATATTTTGATAATGATGATGGCAACAAATTTACAAATGCATTTGCCACAGGATATATGTAAGGATTGTGATAAAAGTTGTATGAGCCCCCAGTAAATGATTAAAAAAAAAGACTGTGCGAAACTCTTACATGACTAAATTAATAGCAACATGCATCAAGAAATCATGGTACTCAGCATATTGTTTGTCATTTCACTTCTGAAATCATCTTGAGATATAGACAATGCATTTGCCATTTCATAGATGACAAATATGATGCAAACAGAAAAGTATAGTTTCAATATGGTAAGGCAACAGTTAGCAATTTGTTGAGAATATCAAGGTTGAGGGTAAAATTTTGCTTGCCTTTCCACAAAGGAAAAAGCTTCATGTAAAGCTATCAGGAGGTAGAGCTGGGACCATGATGTTTGGGGGGAGGAAGGCTTCAGGAACTAGAGGAAACTTGTATGCATCATCGCTGCCCTGTTGCACTTTGACTGGTCTGTCTCCTCCCCTTCATTCCCCTGTAAAGGGGTGACCAATTACCCACCTGTGGGGCTTAGATCCCCACCCTGCTCTCCCCCTCACTCGTGATGATGTGATTCTTGTTCTTTGATGCTCGATACTTGATACCTTACAAATCCAGATGTACTGGAGAAGGTACACTAGTAGGGAGGGGAGCTGGAGATATGGGAAAACCAAGATGGATGAGTCCCTTCGGGCCAATGGTTAGTTTGGAGATGGTGGAAGAGTAGAGAGAAGGTGGGGTAGAGAGACGGAACCAACTGCAAGGATATATACACATAAGTTCCTATTTGAAGGATGGGCATCAAAGGAGTGGGTTAAGGGAGAGATTAGACAGTGTAAGATATGACAGAACAATAATAATATACAAACCATTGAGGGTTGATGGGGAAGGGAGAGCAGGGGAAGAGGGGAAGGGATGGAAAAGCCAATACTAGCCGCTCAAGGGGAAAGGTGGATGATTGGAGTACGATAACAGCAGCGGACATGTGAATGTGCTTGGCACAGTATGTTTATTTATGTATTGTGAAAAACGATGTACGAACGCACAATAAAATGATTTTTAATTTAAAAAAATCCACCAGAAAAAAAAGCTATCAGGAGAAATCAGGCAAGAAAATGGAGTCTATGGTGATATCTTTCAGTTAACCAAGTACTTGTCTTGGCATAGATGAGGAGATGCTACCGGTACATCCTCAGCTTGTTAGAGTGTTTCCATTGGCATGCCATCAGTACCTCAAGACTTGTTTTTGGTTTGGCCCTTGATGCTTTCACTGTAGCTTGAACTGCTTCGACATCATTGGTTCATGCTCACTTATGACCTTTAGAAATTATTGCATCTCAACTGATTCAGTTTTTGAAATGTGTCTCTGTGTTCTTTCCAATTTCTAATGATACTTGCATCTTTCCATATTTTCCTCCTAGAATCTTTTAATATTGCAACTTGGCTGGTATTTTTTTCTTTAGATCTTGGAAAGACATGCAGTCCTTGTTAACTTTATCCTTTTTGGTTTTCTAACTTTAGGTCTGTGAATATTTCATTATAATAGCTTTCTTTATATTCTCAAGCTGTCCCATGAGATTTGCTGTTCAACTGTTTTGCTTCATCATTTACTTCATTTGCTTTGGCTACACTACGATCAAGAGCACCTTTCAGAGTGCTGTAATTTATAATGAACTTTTGCTTTCTTAATGCTCTTCATGTCCTTTCAAAATTCTTCAGATCTTCTGTCATTAATGTGCCTAATCTGTTCTTGAAATTTTTTTTGAAATTCAGGTGGGATACACTCCAGATTACGTTTGCTTTCACATGGTCAGGTATTCATTTTCTTCAACATCAACCTGAGCTTACATGTAAGCAATTAGTGATCTGCTTCACAATTACCCCTAGCCTGCTTTCAATTGCTGATAGTAAGCTTCTCCCTTGTCTCTTCCCACAGATGTAGTCAATGCAATTTATGGATATTTCATATGGAGTGCAAGTGTATAGTTGCTTTTTGTGTTGTTGAAAAGGGGTCTCCACTGACCTGTGATTACCCTGATGTCATTGCACATGTTTCGTGAGTCAAAAGGAGACTTTATAGACTGGTTTTAGACATATGGGCTAATATTGGACTTATGCTATTGGACTGGACTCGGTTGGGATGCTTTCTCAATGTTCCATTCCTCTTGTATATAAACCTTTCCCTTACATACAAAAAAAAAAAAAAGAAAAGAAAATGGGGTCTCCAGATAAAACAGTCTTTGGTCAAGAAAAGTTTTCTCATGTAAGCTTTCTTACCCAGAAATGTTTCCAACTACCTGTTCCTTTCTTTTGGTTTCCAATTTTCACCTTCTAATTGTCAACAATTGTCAACACATATTGATTGTATATTTGATTGATATTAGTCTGAATATGTTGTTTCAATTTTTTTAATTTCTTCAAGACTAGCATTGGTGATTGGTGCATCAATTTGAATATTAGTTATGTTGACTGCATTTCCTAGAAAGTGAAAAGATATTTCTATCATATTCAGCTTTGAACTTCAAAATCATTTGAAATGTTCTTCTTGATAAAAATGCAAGAGCATTGCTCTTGATGGTTTCATTCCAAACATAATAAAACAAAATGTTCTCATTCAAAATGGTCTCTACAATTTAATTTCATCTCACTAATGCCTATAATGCTAAATTTTAAGCATTCCATTTCATTTTTACTACTCCAATTTTTCCCAGATTCACACCTGTATATTCTATGTTTGATTATTAGCTGATATTTGAAGCTGTTTCTTCTCAGTGTGAGTCATGCACCATCAGCAAGTTAAGGTCCCAAAGACTTCGCTCCCAAAGGACTGACTCAATCCATGCCATTGTGGTTGAATGTCCTTTCAGACGGTGTCTCTTCCTCAGTCACATTTCAGTGCCTTTCAATCAGAGGGACCCAACCTCTGGCACTATCTCTGGCAAAGTCTGTGTCTTTGCATGACATTCACAGTATCTGGTAATGTTTCATTACAATGCAATCAATTCAATCCAAAATGATTTCATCCATTGATTCCTCAGAAGTTGAAAATCTGTTCATCATCGCCTTGAAGCAAAGTCACCTAAATATTGCAATTGCTTGCTTAGTATTTCATTATGCTTTAGTTATAAAGCCACACATCTTCTGTAATATTTATTAGAACATTATCTCTATTAGTTGGGCTTCCCCTTATTTTTATTATACATATTATAGCTAGACCTTGCATTCACATAAGAATCACAATAAGAATCCTTCCCTAAAATTAAAGAAGAGGGCTAAGTGCAGCCATGATTACAGACTACAATGAATTTTCTGTAATTTTGAAAAGAATAAAAGTTCAAACACCAAAAATTTTCTATGCATTTATAGGCCAACAATTTAGTTTGTGATTACATTTGATTCTTTGATTTTTTTTTTACATGCATTACCTTTCAGACTAAACGGGATAACTCTCTTTTAAGCATATGGGTTCAATTCTAGATTTTTTATTTCTTCAAAATTAAACAGTTTGATAGGATAACTTGGAATAAAATGCATGCCCATGCACGCGTGCACATGCGCACGCGTGCGCGCGCGCGCACACACACACACACACACCCCACACACTTATTGCTTTCTGAAATTGTAACTGATCTTTCCAAAGTTTTGCTCATTACTTTTTGAACAGTAGCTTAAAAATAGCTAAATACAAAGAAGACACTTTATTTCTTAAACCTCAACAATTATTCTCATGCTTAAATGTTAGGAGCGCTTAGCTCTTACATTGAATCAACGGGCCAAAGAAACAGAAAACTATGGACGATTTTATTTTTAGAAGGGATCAACAGTCATGTTGTGCTGTGTTTATCACTGTAAAGGTATAAATCAATGGGAATCATCTCCTCTCCCTACATCACAGTATCTCTAAAGCTCACCACACAACTTAAGTATTAATGAAATTCATTTAGATTTTCACAATTTCATAAATTAATGAAAATAACCCCTCTGAAAGACACATGCTGAACTAATTGGTCATTTCTCAAGCATTGTGGGTTTTGATGTGGCAATGATGTGAGAGCTGCAGATGCCGTTCCCTGTTCTATGGATGCACATCTACAAAACTAACACAGCACTATAACCAGAATCACATTGAAACTAAAGCTTTTTTATTAAAATAGTAAAAAGGGACTAAAGAAAATATGTATTATTTAATTTTCATAAAGTCTCTAATTGCCCAACTGACAGGCAGACTAAAATATGACATTCCAATTCAACTTTTTTGTAACAATTAAAGCATAGAAGACTGCTTTGTCAAATAAATATAAGAATAATATATCATCTCAGCTCTCATTATTATTTACTTTAATAACTGACTTTGAGGATGACAGGTGAGAGCTACTTGACAATACATTCTCACACAATTTTTGCATAATTTATGAGGAAAATATACTGTTCAGCATGTATAAGACAAAAAAAAAAGCAAAAACAAGAACAATAACCCTTTCCAGTCTTCATATTATGTTCTACAATGAAAAAAGTGCCAGGTCTCAATGACATAAAAGGCTAGAATTATTTTTTAAAATAAATTTGTCAGAACAATACAATTATTTAGTAGATACATTCCAGAAAGACTATGCTTATATGAAAAAATTGAATAGGGGGAACATAACAGACCTTATCTGACTTCTCTATTGTAAAAAGGCAAAGGTCAGACCTGCCTCTAGCCTCTGGCTTTTCCATCCTATTCTGACAACAAGCATTTCTCTCATCTTACTCTATGAATTGAGTTGCAGTGGCCACAAAAGGATCTCAGACAAGACTCATAATTTATGATCTTTGTTGGGTAGCTCACGGTTTACCACAAGTCAAGATCTGTAAACAGTCCTTGGTCCACAGAGCCAAATCTGTTCCAGTTGTCAATCTTTCAGCCATTTAGTCTTTGACCTCTGCCCATGCAGGCCAGGAAAACCAGCCTGTACCTCAACCTCATCATTACCAAAGTTATGAGCTGGTCCTCTGCTCTGTCCCATGGACTCTGTGACACAGCCAGTATATCTAGTCTCAGCTCTGAAAACTTGAGACAGAGATCTCATACTGACTCTTCTAATGATGCTGGGATTTTTGTGTTTCTACAAAGGGTCTTATACAAAGAAGAATGAATTTGATGGAGATATGGTTTTTGACTTTCACTTGATCTTAGCCAAAGGCTGAGAAGCGATGGTCTTTGACTTTCAGTAAAACATTTTTTTAAAAGTGAGTTGATTAAAACCCTCTATTAAGGTGGAGATTTAATCTAATATCAATTTTATCCATTAGCAAAAGAGGGAATATTCTTCAAAATAATATTATAGCAATTGTAATAGAATTGAAAATTGCAATACACAATGTATACAATGATGGCTAGAAGGGTCATAAAAATTGAGTACATCTCAATTATGTGTATTATGCTTAGAGAAATTTTTGAATAATGCTCTCTAAAATTATTAACCAATCCATGAAGAGTTAAAACAGCAGTAGAAGCTACATCAACGCTTCTCTTCCTAAAAATTGAATATTTGTTACATAACACAGTGATAATCTTCAAAAATGTTAGATTATATTTAAATTTTCCTTTTTGAATTGGAAACTATGATTACTTTTATTATTTATTAATTTTTATTTATTTTATTTATTTATTATTATTTATTATTAGAAACTATATGATTACTATTATTATTTATTGGGGCTCATACAACACCTATCACAATCTGTACATACATCCATTGTATGCAAAGCACATTTGTACATTTGTTTTCACCATTGTTCTTAAAACCTTTTCTTTCTACTTAAGCCCTTGGGATTAGTTCCTCCTATTTCCACTCCTTCCCTGCTCCCCCCTCACTTATGGGCCCTTGATGATTTATAAATTATTATTTTTAACATATTGTGCAGGGTGCTGTATCTCCCTTCACGCATTTCCCTGTTGTCCATACCACAGGGAGGGGGTTAGATGTAGAGCCTTTTAATCAGTTCCCGCTTTCAACTCCACCTTCCATCCAACCATTCCATATCGCACCTCTCACCATTGGTTTTAAAAGGACCATCTATTCTGACTTCCCCATGTTTCTGCTTCTTATCTGTACCAGTGCACATCCTCTGGTCTAACCAGATTTGTAAGGTAGAATGCAGATCAGGATAGTGGGGGAGGGTAAGAATTTAAGAACTAGAGAATAATTGGATATTTCATCATTGCTAAATGTACACTGACTGGCTTATCTCCTTTCCATGATCCTTCAGTAGGCGGACGTTGCTCTGCCTGCAGATGGACTTTGAGTCCCAAATCTGCACTCCTCCTCATTTTTAGTTATTTGATACCCGATACCTGATCCCTTTGGTGTCTCCTGGTCACACAGGCTGGTGTGCTTCTTCCATTTGGGTTCTGTTGCTTCTCAGCTACATGGCTGCTTGTTTATCTTCAAGCCTTTAAGAAAGGCGATATATTTTGTTTTGTTTTGTTTTGTTTGGGGGCACATCACGGCCCTCTGGTGGTCGTGGGAGCCACCCAGCACAGGCCCTTAGAGCCGCCCCTGGATTTGAACCACCAAGCCCGCGGACCACAGTCCCGCACTCAACCACTTACACCACCGGGGCTCCACCCCACAGACTCTATCTTTTGAAAGCCGGGAACTATCAGCTTTCTTCACCACTTTTACTTGAGCATACATTTGTCTTCAGTGACTGTTTTGGGAAGGTAAACATCAAGGGATGCCAATTTAATGGCACAAAGTTTTCTTGCCTTAAGCAGCTAGTTGAGTGGAGGTCCAATGTCCATCTGGTACCTTAATGCCAACTGTGTCAGAGCGGGTTGTCTAGAGAAATAAAATCAGGAGACTAGTAATTCTCTTTACATATTTATATAGAAAGAAGAGTATAAAATATAAGAAAGAAACAGTTAAGTAATCTATAAAGCAGTACATATTGCTCGGTGCAACTCGCTTGCGTGAACCAGCTAGAAGACTGGCAGTCCTTCAAGTCTTGAGGGCCGCTGAGTAGTCTTCTGTAGAGCAATTCAGGCTATCTGGTCACAGGCAGGAAAAAGCAGAGCAGGTCACAAACAGTCAGCCAGATGGCAGAGTCCAACAGTCCCCAGCTCAAGAGATGTATATCCCAGGAGCGTGGCGAAGTAGGGCTTGAAGGAACCTCAACTCACAGCTCCACAGTCCACAATTAGGTGTCCCACGGGTAGTGTTGCTTGCAGGTCGAGGAACAGGACAAACAAAGCAGCTCTCTGGTCTGAAGATCTGAAAGCAAGAGAGAGAGGGTGGGACTCGCTGAGCCCTGCTGATCTCTGTCCTTCAATTCATCCCGTGTGCACATTGGTCATGCAGTCACAACAGACACACCAATCTTCTGTGGCCATGTTAGCATAACAAATTTGCCCATCACACCAACCCTATAAGTATATTCATGTAGATATATTTCCCCATCATATATATACTTATCTATGTTTATTACTATATATAAACCACAGTGGATGCCATTTGCCTCCCAGTTCCTTCCTCTATTTCCTTTTACTCTCCTCTTATCCCACTATCATGCACATTCTTTGAGTTTCAGTCATTTCTTTCTGTTACATTATACTTGATCAATTCCTATCAGCCCTGTCACACTTACCTTGCCACTGATTTTGGATTACTTGTTGTTCTCTTATCCCTGGCATAGACAACACTGTGGCAGTCATGTACTGCGGTGGTCGTATGCTTATGTTATTTTCATGATTGAGATGTAGGGGTGGAGTCTAGCCTCTTAATCTGGAGATAGATATTGAGTAGCCAATGAGACCTCCGTGTGGGCATGGCCTTCTCGTGAGACTTCTGGGAAATCTCATGATATTTCCCTCGTGGAGATGAGAAGCTAGTCCCCAGAGTTGTTGAGAGTTAGTCTCAGAGACAATGAATTACGGACAAGAGCAGATGGCAGTGTCTGAAGAGCTGGATGAACCAGAGGAGTAGCCACACGGCCTTGCCCTGACAGAAGCAGACTTCTGAAGCTGGAGAAGCCTTGTGGAAATCCCTGCCAGCGCTGAGTTGCCTCACCCACCACTGGATGCTGTCAAAGGACTCTGACCCCTGGAAGTGACGATCCATAGGGAGACCCCTGCCAGCACTGGGATTCTGCACCCACTGACCTGTGACTTCTTGAGTCAGAAGGAGATGTTATAGACTGGTATCGGGCATATAGGTTAATATCGGACTCATGACTGAATGGGACTGGGTTGGGATTTTTTTAATGTCCTATTCCTCTTGTACATAAACCATACCCTTATATCTATATGAGTGTCTCAGAATTTGTTTCTCTAGTTTACAAAGAATAGCACACGTACTCTGGTGTCAATTTTATTATTGGGAGTGTAGGACTGGAATCTAGTCTGTCAATTTGGAGATAGCCAATGAGACCTCTGTGTGAGCATGGCTTTCTCCTGAGAATCCTGGGAAATCTGGCTGTATTTCCCCCTTGGAGTTGAGAGGCTCAAAGTTCAGTCCCTTGGAGATGCTCTACTGACAAGACACAAGGCCAATTCCCTGAGAGACATCCTGGAGGAGAAATCACATGGGCTTACCCTAATAGAACCAGACCTCTGAAGCCAGAAGAACCACATGGAGACTCCTGCCAGTGCTGAGATCCTTGAGAAACCCCAGAGAGGTTCCTGTCAGTGCTGCTGTGGTGCTTCTACCACCACCGGATACACAAAACTCTGCACCCACTGGCCTGTGAGTGTCCTGGAGTCATTGCATGTGCTTCATAAGTCTGAAGAGGTCATATAGGTCAGGCATATGGGCTAGATCAGGTATCAGACATATGGGCCAAAATTGTACTTATGGACATGGACTAGACTGGGTAGGAATGTTTTCTCAATGTGCCTTTCCTCTTGCATATAAATATCTCCCTTCTATACATATGCATGTTTATGAATTTGTTTCTCTAGTCTACCCAGACCAACACAAATACCACCTTTCTCCCACCTCCCTCTTTCTCACATCCCCCTAGAACCATCAACCCCATTGTTTTCTCCTCCAGACTGTTCTTCCAGCCTATCTTATCTAGTTATATGCCCAGAGATATTAATATGTACAGAAAAAACAAGACATTGACAGATGAAGCAACAAAAGAAAACAAAATGACAACAACAAAAACAAAACCCATGTCTAAAAAAATACATAAATAAGTAAAAAAAAATAGAAATAATAATAAGGAAAGAAAAGCTTGCAAATAGTTCCAGGTCTGTTCATTGACCTCCCGGAGTGTCCCCCAGTTGAATCTTATGGGTGCCATATCCTGACTGCAAAGTATAATCTTGGCATCTCCTCAAGAACCCCATGTTCTGTCCCTCATGCTGTTCTGCTGCACCCTATTTTCTGGGTGTAGTGGGGCCAGATCGGGTGTACTCCAGTGTTGCATGTGTAGGGCCTTGGGTCAGCGAAGGACACCCTTTTTCATAGTAGGGCTCATCATGTGGTCCTTTCTGTGCAATTGTTGTTCTGAGTAGAGAAATCGTCCTTGAAAGTTGGTAGGTCAGGATGTACTCCACTCTCTCTTCTCCCCCCTTCATTTGCTCGCATGTGCTCTGGTCAGACATGTCTCTCTCTGGGAGCTGCAGCCTCCGTGTTGACCTCCAAAGCAAACTCCCCTTGTGTGTGTGTGGGGGGGGGTTTTGGGGGGAAGTGGCAGCAGTTTTCTACATAGTTGGGATTGGGGCTGGGCCATCAGACCCCTCCACCGACTCCCTACTCTATGCCCTCATGCTGCATTCACATCCTGCAACACAGGGTTTAAGTTTGGTTCCAATTTCCCTATGGACATATAAACAACATGCTCCCTTTAGGTGAGTTAGTGCCCTGTTCCCCCACTATGCATCACCATCTCCCCGGTGCGGCCCTCAGTTGGCTACCTTATAAAGCCCCGGATTTGGTCAGGCCCCTGCCCTACTACCTGGGCTTCATCCCAGGAACTTATGTATATAGTAGCTTTTTCCCTATGCCCCTTTTATGATACATGATTATTATTTCTTTTTAATGGATTTATTGGCATATACTTCTCATATAAGTTTAATTGTTCGATAATATTCAGAATATATAAACAATAACCATCAAAGTCAGTTGAAGAACTTTTTTCTGGTTCTTATTGTTTTGACTCTTGATTTCCTCTAATCCTCCCCAGTCATGTGTCTACATCATTATTACTAAAATTACTGTCTCCACCAGAACAAACTATCCTGGATCTCCTACACAGAAAACCATACAAAAGACATACAGGAACTAAACTAACACACAAACATATAAAATTAAGCAAACAACCATGACTAGACAAAATATAGACACTCTTCAGTCAAAAGGAGTGCAGAAAATATTGAAATCTGAAGTAATTTTAAAATGGGACAAAGGGAGATAAATTGATGAGACTATATTTTATCTTAACCACATTTGGCATACTTAATTAACAATTTTTTTTGTCTGCTAACAAGACTATTCACATCCACTCCACCCTCTGTCCTCCACAGTCTCTCCACTAAGTAAGGTTTTCACATCAAGTACTGCTGTGGCCTATGGAGGATTTTGTGCACTACTGAAAAAGAGTCTAAAGTTCCCGTAGCACATAGTACATCACCACAGTCACCAAGAGCTGAATAGAAACTCTGATCCCAGATAAAGTGTTATTTGCACTTTCAATGTAGTTTTTAAGATGTACATATAAAGAGAATTATCTGTGGTTTATATGGTCTAAGCAGGATTTTCTTACTTCACTGCTTGGAAAACTGGATTAAAGGATTATCTGATCTGAGAGCAAAAGTCTCCTTCTGTCTGAGTTCATCTTTATAGTAGTTGACTAATAAAACATCTGTCCTTGTGAATAATAAGGAATTCATAAATTGCAATAAAGAAAAGTATGAGTCAGGGTTGTAGTCTCTGACCATACTTATTTAGTCTGTATGCTAAGAAAATACTCAGAGAAGATGGAATATCTGTAGGGGACATTGGCATTAGGAATGGAGGTAGTTTATTAACAATTTTTGACATGAAGATAACAAAATTTTAATTGTTGTAAGTAAAAAGGCATGAAACATTTAATAATCAATACCAAGAAGTGCAGCATTCAGTAGTCACTATAAAGCAAACCATAATCCTCAGAAAAAGACTAAGGAGTGACATCATGAAAATGAAGAAAAAGTTAAAGGGAACAAAAAGTGATCTAAAATTGAAGCTGAGGAGGGTGTAGGAAACCTGGTAGGGTTGTATCAAGGACAACGTAGCCAAGAGGACTTACTGAAACCTGAATGAAAGCTGAATATGATAGTGGGACAAGAGAAAAGTAACAGGAAATAAATGAAAGAACTAGGAGGCAAAATGTATGTAAATATATTTACATGTGATGGAGAAATAGCTCTGTGTACATACATTTATAGGTTTAGTCTTAAGGTAGCAGATGGAAATTAGGCCTCTCAAATACTCCTTCAGAACAAGAACACTTTGTTCTAATAATTTGGCATTCTTTGTTGCTCACATTCCCAGCAAAATCTCTGAAGACACAATTGGTGCATAAGCAAATATGGGGAAAAAAAGCTGATTATGCCAGGCTATCAAAAGATATAGCATTTGGGGTCTTGAATACTAGAGACAAACAATCAACTAATTTACTGAGAAGCAACAAAGTCCTCTTGGATGAAGCACAACAGCCTGCATGATTATGATCTGTCACTAGGATCAGGTATCAGGCACCAAAGACCCAGAACAAAAAATCATATATTTATGAATGAGGGGGAGTGTTGAGTGGAGAGTTAAAGCTCATTTGTAGACAATTGGACATCCCTTACAGAAGGGTTAATGGGAGAAAATGAGAAAGCCGGAATGCAGGATAGCACTGAAGAAACATATACCTTTCCTCTAGTTCTTTAAAGCTGCTGCTCCACCTACCAACTATCATGACCCCATTTCTACCTTTCACATCTGGCTAAACTAGAGCAAGTACAAAGATACAGAGAAGAGGTAGGAACACAGGGAATCCAGGACAGAAAATCCTCTCAGGAACAATTTTGAGAAGAGCCATACAAAAAATCATATTATTTTTATTATAAAAATAATAATTTATAAATTATCAAGGATTCCTGAGGGAGGGTGGGAGAGGAAGCGAAAAATGAGAAGCTGATATCAAGGGCTCAAAAGTGGAAAAAATATTTTGAAAATGATGATGGCTACATATGTACAAATGTGCTTCACACAGTGGATGGATGGATTGTAATAAGAGTGTATGAGCCGCCAATAAAATAACAAGGAAGAAAGAGAGAAAGGAAGAAAGGAAATGAGGAAGAAAGGAAGGAAGGAAGGAAGCAGAGATTGAAGTTGCCAATAATTTTTTCTTTCTTGGATTCACAATTAATGCTCAGGGAACCAGCAATCAATAGATTGATATATGTTTTGCGTTGAGTAAATCTGATTTGTAAGCCTTATTTAGAGTATTAAAAGCAAGCATGTTTATTGGAGGATTAAAGTGGACCTGACCCAAGCCTTAGGCTGTAATCCTATGGTCACTATTTTGAAACCACCTGCAACTGCAGGAAAAAGACTAGTCCACTATTCAAGTAACAGTTACAATCTTGGAAACCCAGGAATAACTGTGAATTAGTACTGAAATTATGGATGTTCATTTAATTTTTCTGGTTTGCACATATGACAAGGTATTTTTAATTTCTTCACATGCTTGTGAAAATCAGATATTACGTAAGGAAGACAACGAAAAACTGATGTATTTGAATTGTGGTGGAGGAGATGAATATTGAATGTATCACACACTGCCTAAAGAATAAACAAATTGGCGTTGGAAGAAATGTGGCGAGATTGCTCTTCACAAGCAAGAATAGCGAGGCTTTATTTCTACACTTGATCTTAGCCAAAAGGCCGAGAAGCGATTTGAAATTTTTTCTTAAATACTTTGAACAAAAAGTTAAGAGAGAAAAATTTCTGTAGACAAACATCATGTTTGGTAAGGGGGAGGGACAACAATAAAGAGGAAGTCTCCTCAAGGAGATAGATGGAAACTCTGACATAACAATGGGTTCAAGAATAGAAGCACATTTGTGGATTGTGCAGGACTGGGCAGCGGTTGGTTTTGTTTTTAACGGAGTCTCAAATTGTTGTAACCAATTCATTGACTTTAACAGCAACAATGGTATTAGATTGTTTATATGTACCAGAATTTCTTTATCCATTCTGCTACTGATGAATATTTTGGCTGCTACCAGTTTCTTTCATTTGTGAACTGTTCTGCAGCATTCGTGGGAGAGTATATATCCATTGATCTTACTGGCTCTTATGTTTTTAGGGTATATGCCTCCAAATACATTCCTGTGTCATATGGTATTTTTATTTCAAATTATTTTAGATAGCATGTTATTACTTTCTTTAATATTTATACATATTTTAGCCTACCGAAAGTGTATAAGAATTATAATCACTCTGATCTCTTAACATTTGTTAGTCTTTGTTTTTTTATATTCTGAAGTGGAGTATATTTGGGAGTATAAGATCATATTTCATTGCTGTTTTGATTTTCATCTGCTGGGTGGCAAATAACCCTGAGAAAATCCTCAAACATTGTTAATCATTTGATTGTCATGTTTTGTTATGATGTCTGTTTATAATGTTTTAACCTACACACCTTTTAATTGGGTACTTCAAATTTGTTCTTGTCCAGTTATTGTAAATCCGGTGGGGTAGATAGAAGGTGCTGTGGTGGCCCTCATTTGAATTTTCTTCAACTTTGAACTGAACTTTTATATATGCTATTGATGATCTGTTCCACATTCAGCGTAGTCTGGTTTGAGATGCTGGTACTGAGTTGCTCCACTGTTTTGTCCCACAGAGTCAGTCAAATTGATTTCTCTCCATTCTATCCCCAGAAGTCATTTTCTTGTTGAAAATCGAAAGGAGGATGAAGTCAAGGAGCTGAATAGAAAATTCAAAGGGCAGCAAGAGAAGATAAACTCAAATATTATAATGAAATATTCAAAGGCCTGTGTTACAATACCAAAATAAGAATATGCTCGGCATATATTAAGGTAAGAGGGGAAAAAACAAGCTAAATGTTCAATCATGAACAATGCTTTGTAGTAAATTTTGGTTGCTGTCGGGTGCTCTCAAGTCGGTACACATGGCAACACTATGCACAACAGTCCTCGACCCTGCTCCATCCTCAAAATTGTCCATACGCCAGAACTAATTGCAGCAGCCAAAGTGTGAACCAGCCTCCTCGAGGTCTTCCCTCGTTTTAACTGCTCCTCTACTTTACTGAACTTGATGTCCCTCCCCAGGGACTTGTCTCTCCTGACAACACGTTCAACATAATGTAAGCCAATGTTACAAGATCCTTTATTTAAGACACAATCTGGTTGAAATTTTTCCAATGTAGATTTATTTGTTCTTCTGGCAGTCTGTATTTGGTAGTCAAATTTTTTCTCCAACATCACAATTGGAATTGTGCATAAAGTGTGCACAAATTCTTCTTTTATCTTCCTTATCTAATGTCAAAGTTCATATGCATATGCGTGACTGGAAACTTCCATGCCTTGTGTAGGTGGATATTAGTCCTCAAAGTAACATCCTTGGTTTTCAACACTTAAAAGAGATTTGTGCCACATATTTACCTATTACGACTTGTTTTTTGAACTCTTCACTATTCCTTTCATGAATGTTGATCGGGGAGCCAAGAAGGACAAAATCCTTGACAAATTTAAAGGTTTCTCCATCTACCCTACTGTTACATTTTGGGTCTTTGAAAATTTTAGTCTTCTGTACATTGATTTTTCAGCCATACCGAATGCTGCAATCCTTGATCTTCATCAGGATGTGTTTTTAGGCTTCCTTGTTTTCAGCAAGATTGTGTCATCTTTTTTTTTGGGGGGGGGGGCATCACTGCTCTCCGGTGGTGGGAGTAGGAGGCCCAGCCCCACTGCTGGAATTGAACCTCCGTCCCAGGGGGCCACAGTCCTGCGCACCACCACTACGCCACCGGGGCTCAGCCCGATTGTGTCATCTTTATATTGCAGATTGTTGATAAACTTTCTTCCATTCCTGATGCTTTATTATTCTTTATATAATTCAGCTTCTCTGATTCTTTTGAATGCATACAGATTGAATAAGTATGCTCAGAGGATACAGCATTGACTCATACCTTTCCTGACCTTGTAGTATTCACTTTTTCCATTTGCTCTACTGCAAGCTTCTTATATAAGTTCCTTCTCAAGGATATCCATAGTTTGTTATGATCTGCACAGTCAAATGTCTTGACCGAGTGTATGAAACCAAGTAAGCATCTTTTCAGTATTCTCTGTCCTTAGCCAATATCCCTGTAACATCAGCAATGATATCACTTGTATACTCTCTTCTGAATCCAGCCTGAAATTCTGGCATCTCACTGTCGATGTACTGAAGAAACTCTCATTGGGTTATTTTCAGTAACAATATACTTGCAAATGATATCAATGATATTTTTCTATAATTTGAGCATTCTGTTGGTTCATCTTCCTAATTTACTGACATAGAGGAGTAAGATTTCCAGGGCTTCATCAGTTCATTGAAACATTTAAATTGCCATTCCATAAATACATACCTTGCATTAAGTAAATCACCTGCATATGACCTCTTTGAAAATCAAGGACATTTCTATGAAGAATAATGTGGCTCTTACTCAACTCACTTTATTTTTCATTGCCTAATGAGCATGTGAAAGTTGGAAATTGAGTAAAGAATACCAAATAAGAATTGATTCACTTTAACTGTGGTGAAGGAAAAGAATATTATGATGGACTGCGAAAGGAACAAATATATCTGGTCTTTAAGAAAATACAGCCAGAGTACTGCTCCGAGGCATCAATAGCAAGATTTTTCATTTACATTTGGGATATTTTGTCATGACAAACCAGCTCTTGAACAAGTAAATCATTCTTGTGAAATGGAGATTCCATAAAAGAGAGCATTCCCCTCAGTGGCATGGTTTAACACAGTGATTGCAACAAAGAACGTAGACTTAGAAATAACAGTGATGATGTCACAGCATCATGTAATGTTTGGTTTTGTTTTCTGTAGGGTCACAGTGAGTCAGAAACACCTCAGTGGTAACTATCAATAACAGCAGCCTACAAAAAGGGATAGGAAGTTCCAACTCCACTCTGACACAAGCTTATTTGCCAAGGTCAGGTATGACTTCATCCTTCTTTCTTTTTACCTCAAATATCCATCACATCACATTCTACTTCTCTCCTGGACTCAATGATCCATTTCTATGCCTGCATAAAACTCACAGACTCACAGACAACATCTGTAATTGCAGAAGCATATTAAAGATGTTAACAGGGTATCTAACAGTAGTATAAAAAAAATGTCAAACATATAATCCCTTTGTCTACAGTGCCTTTCCTCAGTCATGACATCAATACTGTGCTTGATCTCTTATTAACATTATCCACTAGACCCTGCCCTACTCAAGCAAGTGGTACAAAGTATATTAATTACTAATTGCTGCCCAAGAGGCATTTTATTCTTCAAGCCATACTCCCACTTGAAGACATTCAGATTTACTCAATCAGTGTACTGAACTATTAGATATTTCTCAGGAAAATAAGCAATCTAGGAAACTTACACAAAATGTGAACAGGTAATTTAGTATTGGATATTTATGAGTTATAAATAAGCTCATGATAATATGCTCATCATCATTTATCATCATGGAATTGCAAAGTAAAACTGCAATTATTAGAGGCTAAATTTTAACAAACTGAGCATTCCATAGGATTAAAACTTGTTTTACTAAAATCCAAATTCTAAAGTTCCCCTGTTTTACGTAACAGTGCACTGTATGAAAAAGAAGTTCAAATTAGGAATATCCGGGACAATTTAAAATCAAAGACAAAAACCGATTGATGAGTGCATTCACCTCTAAGAAATATTAAGGTAGAAAACAAAAACAAGAATTTTTGTTTCTCTCTGTGAAGTAATTTAAATTACAAAGCCATAAAAATATTTCAGGTATAGATTATATCATCTTTGCAGAAAAGAAAGGAAGGAATTACAATGGATGTTCAAATCTGATCTAGAATACTGGCTATAATAATAGAGGTAATAAAATTGGAAAATATATAAACTGATCAATATAGCAAAATCCTCAATATAATGAGATTTAAAAGAGTTTGTGGACCAATTCCCTATCAGTAATTAATCACCAAAATAGTATGGGATAGACATATCAAAAGGCAACTATGAAATAATGATTCTATTGAAACTTTATTACTGATAAGCATCATTAAGCTCTCCCTGATATCTCCATTTCTCTTTTCTCAAAGATGATATGGGAAAAATGAACCATCATCCTAATTTTGCTCCTTTTCTTGTTTCCAGTTCACTACTTCCACTAAAGTTCTGTGGGAGAAATAACTTTATGGGAGTAAAGTTCCATCTTTCTCCTGAAGACTGCAATTGGACAATCTCAAAAAATGAACAGGAGTATTAAAATAAGGTGTGTTTGTCCGGGTAGACTAGAGAAAGAAAATCATAGACATGCATATGGATATAAGGGAAATGTTTACATACAAGAGGAACGGAACATTGAGAAAGCACCCCAACCCAGTCCAGTCGAAAGTCCTCAGTCCAATATTAGCCCGTATGTCCTGTTCTAGTCTATAAAGTTGCCATCCGACTTACGAAGCACGTGCAATGACACCAGGACAATCATAGGCAAGTGGGTGCAGTCTTGTGTGTCCGGTGGCAAAAGTATCTCAGCACTGACATGGGTCTCCCCATGGCCTCCCAAAAATGTCAGCACTGGCAGGCATCCCCATGTGGCTTCTGTGGCCCCAGAGGTTTGGCTCCATCAGGGCAAGCCTTTATGGCCTTGCCTCCAGCTCCTCCATTCTCCAGGAATCAGGATCAATCAGCATGCTGTCTCCTCATCTTGTCTTGTCAGTAGTTTGTCACCTTGGAGACTATCCAGTCTCTCTCCTCTAATTGGAAAATACCACGAGACTTCCCAGAATTTTCAAGAGAAAGACATGCCCACACAGAGGCCTCAATGGCCACTCAGTGGCTATATTCACATTGACAGGCTAGACTCCACCCCTACATCCCAATCATGAAATTGACATCATGAATACATGACCGCCACATAATGGGAAAAAATTTTCCCTCAAAATTTTCCTGTCTATGCTCTTGACAATGCAGTTCTCAATTTTCTTAACATTCTATATTTAAAAAAATTATGGTTTTATGTTCTTCAAAAACCAATCGATCAAAATTGCTCCTTTGGAATGCCAAAAATGAGCTGCCTGTCTGCTTTGTATTTAACAGACCCTTCTATCCCCTTGTAAACAACAATTTCTACTTGACCATTTCTTTTGAAGGCATTTTTCTGAGCCCAGGTGTACTGAGAGAAGATGCCTGTAACCACTTTTGAAGACATGTTTAAACCAGTATTTTTAAAATTATCAATTTATGCATGTATGAATTGTAAACATAGTAGCAATTCCTATTAACTCAACCTCTTATGTGTGTGCATATAATTTCTTATCAATTATTATCTTACTGTAAATGTTGGATATATTTCATACCAGTGATCATATTTTTCCTACTCAACTCCATTAGTTCAATATCATTATAGTTTTCTCTCTTCTCCTACTCTGAGAAAAGCTTACATAGGGATGTAGCTTAGAATTTCATCTTTTTTTCCACCTCTGTCATTATTCTAAATGTTTTCATGACGTAATGTTAAAATTGCGTAAATAAGCTCTTTATATATGACAAGCTGAACCTTGTGGATGACAATTCTAATTACTAGAAGTACTTTGAAAAGAAAATTTAAATATGCATTTATCATATAATATTACAATTCTGTCCTTGGAGATGCCCAAGAGAGATGAGAAGCTGCCCTGCCGTAGCATGGGTTCTCTAGAGAAACAGCACCACTAAAGCTTATCCATGGAAGCATAGCGATCATATGGATTTACTATAAATGCACACAAATGTGCATAGTAGCTTTACAATGATGGTAAAATATTGAAAAATACAACCCATATAAAAGCTAATATCCATCATTAACTAAACCACAAATAAAATCCAAAATTCACTAATATCCAATAGACCCTTTGAAATTAAAATATGTGAGACATCAACTAGAAAAAAACTCTACTGGGATAACATTTCAGGTGAACATGCTAAGAACTAACTAGAATCAAGTGAAGATAATTGTGAATAATCATGATGGAACTTTCTTCACTATATTGTCTAATTTCTTAGATTAGTTGCTCAGCATCTAAATTGAATGGATGTGGTGATACAATTTTGACATCATGGCTACATCAACGATACAATTTTGATATCATAGTAATATCTCATGGCTTCAAATTTCCAGTTATAAAAGGTTTACTCATAGGTTTACTCAAAAAAGTATATATGATATTATTATTGAGTACAATGTTCTAGCTACTGAATGGCATAGCCATAGAGTAATATAATGGGAATGCAAAAGTTAGAAAAATAGATGCATAAATAAAAAAACCAGGGACAAATAAAGTGCTTTACTTTATTCAATAATTCTTCGCTAGTCTCAATATTTAAATATTAATTTTAAATGAATACAGTTTTTCTCATAGTATTAATTAAAATATCTGAAGTAATTTATTTTAATATAATAGAAGGGAGGAATGTACTGAACATAAATCATTTGAGTTTTTTTCTCCTTTCAGAATCAATTATACGAGCATAATGAGGCCCTATTAATAATAATTATGTGCTCAGCCTAGACAATATTTCAGTGTCCTTTATGTCTGAAAATAATACATATTATGTTTATCCAGTTTTAGATGCTGGGTTTTCTGACGATTTTCAGTTTCAATGAAAAAAAGGACTAATTTCTCTATATCTTCCCTGACAGGGCAATTTGAATAAAACTATAAGTGGTACAATTGAATTTTAAACATTTAGTAGAGGTGTTAAGTAGGTCTAGTGGCCTAGTGATTGCTCATTAGGCTGTGATCTGCACGTTTGAAAGCCCCAGTGGAACATGGGAGAAAGACAGCACTTTTTATGTCAGTACAGAGTTACAGTCTTGGAAACTCAACGGGGGCTTTTCTATTCTGTTTTATAGGTCACTAAGAGCTAACATCCAGTCGATGGTAGTAGTTTGGTTGGGATTATATATAAATATGATTATATTGTATTACTAATGCCATCATCAGTATAGTTGTGCAAATATACATGTAACATATATCTATATTTAAACACCATATCTATATTAAACATCAAGACAATATGGCAATTATGAAATAATTATGCTACTGAGACTAGTGCTGAGGGGTAAACTCTCACTGGTAACTTCTTGCTGAAAATAATTTTTATTCAGCTCCTTTCTCCCCCCCCCATTTATTACTTTAATTGCAACTCCATGAGAGAATGAAATTGAGATATATTATCACATCTTTCATTATTGTTTACTCAAAATATTATAAATTGTGGAAAATAAGCATCATTTAGAATATTTGAGTATAGAAATAACTTTCTCTTAGCAAGTTATTAATGCTATTTTGTCTGTTCAATTTGATTTCTACCTTGCAATATGTAAATATATTCAAATTAGAATATGAAAACTTTAAGCTTCAAAAGCAACATCATTACATACATCTCCATACACAATATATTATAAAGATTTTCCATTGTTGTTAGGTGCTATTGAATGTGTGCTGACTATGTGAGATGGTAGAAGGCCCTCATAGGCTGCTATGAGATGTAGTGGAATCTATTCGAATTCACAGCAATCCTGTGTACAATGGAAGGAAATGCTCCTGAGTCCTGGGCTTCCCTCAAAGTCGTTCTGTTTGAGCTCATGGTTGCAGACAGGGTATTAACCCACTGGCTGGATGGCCTTCCTCTTTTCCCCTGACTTCCACGCTACCAAACAGAATGTCCTTTTCTAGGGACTACTCTCTACTGAGAACATGAATGAAGTATTTAGATCAGGTCTCTTCATCCTAGCTTCCAAAGAGCATTCTAGATGTACTCCCAAAACAGCCTAGTTTGTTCTTCTTGCAGTGTACAGTGCTTTATATATTCTTTTCCAACTCATAATCCAAATAAATAAATTCTAAAGTCTTCTATATTTATTGTGCAGCTTTCACTTGCAAATGAGACTATTGAAAATTCAGTGACTTGTGTCTAGTATACCTTACTCCTAGAAGTAATATTCTTTCATAGTCTTCAGCACTTTAAAAAAAAGTCTTATGTAGATTTGTTCTATACAATCTGTTCATTGATTTCTCGATTTTTAGTTTCATGAGCTCTGCTTGTGGATCCAAGAAAATTAAGATCCTTTATAATTTTTTTCTTTCCTACATCTATCATGGTACTGCCCATTGATACGTTTGTGAGGATTTCAGATTTTTTTTGCATAGAATTACAATCTGTGATGAAAGTTATAGTTGGCTGCTGAGCATAGTGTGTGGAAGTAATTATGAGGTAAAAAAGTGAACACATTATTTCAAAGAGAAAGTTTAGAGGAAAAAGTAGAGTGTCATGATGAAATATGAAAAATCTTGACATTAGAAAATGCCAAAAGTATAAGCATAGCATCCAGCAAGTAGGGGGAAAAAATGAAGACAAATCCAAGTTTCAAGTGGTACTATCGACTAATTCAATTTGCAAAACATTGAACAATGCAGAGAGCATCACCAGAATATGAAAATAAAAAGAAGACAAAAGCCTGTCTGTTTGTAGAAAGTGGGGAAGGTACAACTTCTAACTAGAGAAAATTTTAGGGACCCTAAGGGGGAAGCGTCCTTGGTAATGTGCATAATATGCACTGAATAGCATCCAGGAACACTCTTGATAACATCCCAGCTGAACTTACTGAACTTTTCAAGAAATAGATCTGATGCATTGAGAACTTCTAATAGGATACCAGAGAAGCTGTGGGCTTACTACAAGAATATCATACATTATGCAAGCCAAACATCATTAAAAAAAAGAGAGTGAAAAGGGCGAAGGGAATTTTTTTGTTCTTGTTAATCCCTTGATAACCTTGTCTATTTCTTCTATTTTTATTAGTCTGTTGGGATTCTTGATGGCCATCTGGGACAGTCTAGGGATGGATTGTTTTTCCAAGTATTTGTCCATGTCTTTGAAATTGTTGCATTCAGAGTACAACCTTTCATAATGCTGTGTAATGCCCCTTTGGATTTCCTTAGGGCCCCCGCTTAGTCCCTAATCCTTGCTATTGATATTTGTCCTTTTTATTTGGTTAGGATTGCCAGCCACCTAGCAATTCTGTTGACCCTTTGAGAAAATGAACTTTTAGCTGCATTAAGTTTTTCTGTAGCCTTCTTGTCTTCCCTCTCCTGTACCTCAACCCTGATTTTTACTATTTCTTTCCTTTTGTTATTAATAGTATTGCCCTGTGGATTCTACCCTAATTGGGGTAAGTTTTGTGCCTGCATATCAACCACAATTCTCTCTTCCTTTTTCATGTGTGCATGCATTGTTATCAAACTTCCTCTGATAAATGCCTTTGCTGTGTCCCAAAGGTACATTGCATTTTCGTTCACATTGGTTTCTAGAAATTTCCTGAGCTTTTCCTCACATTTCTTTACTCACTCCAGATTTATTTATACAATATCTCTGTTTTCTACTGAGAATTCTGTGAAGTTACTTTTCCTTGCTTTTCAGTCACACTGCAAAGTGCCCATGCTTGATAAGCCTCTTGGTTTACTGTTTTCATCCAGTGCCTCTCTTCCATCCCGGTTTGATGTAATTCTTTCCCTTTCCATTTCCTGTCCTAGGTTCCTGCTTGTCTTCTCTTTCTGTCTTACTTGTTTACTCTGTTCTTTGCTGTAGGGAAAAGTCATATCATGTGTGTTACTAAGTCACCACCTTAATCCATGCTAGGAAACAGCTTTTAAGTATTAACCATTACTTACCTCTTAAACTGCATAGTTTTCCCATTTATTTAGGGAAATTTCAATAAAATTCCATGAATTCTAGAAGTATTTGGATAACACCAGTATTTCAGAATATTTGTGAAATAAAAATGGGAAAACAGCTGAAAAAGCCATACATTCTTGTGTACATTTATAGTCTTATTTTGTTTTGTTATGCATGCATGGTGGATCATCGGAGATGATCGGTTTTTGTCATGAATGTTTTTTATTTACTCAATAATAATTTAATTATTTAATTACATTTTGTTTCAAATGTTCTTATTTTAAATATTTTTACTTCAAATATATTTTTAAAAATAAAGAAGTGTTTGCTTTTATCTGCTCATTTAGCATCTCTGATCTTTTGAGTGTTTGTGTTCATGGTGTGAGTGTGCATGTGTGTGTGCATGTGTGTGTGTGTATGAGTGTGTGTGAAAGCATTTACTAGCTTAAGGACCATAGTGGGTCTGAGGTAGGGTTTTCAGCTGAGCACTTTAACTGCATTGGAGTGTTCGTAAAACACTATCTAAGACTGTCATGAGCTCACAGGAGTATTTGTTGATCTGCTTCTGAGAGGTTTGAGAGTGACTGCTTCCACGATTTCACCCGTGAATGGTGGATACAAGCACTGAGTGCTGTGCCTTTAACAGCAGTGAGGATAGAGGGAATAGCTGGGAAAGGATCCCTCCAGACTAGCTGAAGCTGTGTATTGGGGGATCTACCCTTCCAAGTGTTTATAAGAACTAGGTCACCGGGCAGGCAAAAGGTGGGTAGTTTTCCCTACCTTGGGCCTGGATGAGCCCATACATATGAAATGTCTTCTACCATTGGGATACTCTGCTCTACCACAGTTTCTTCAGAGTGTGCAACTGGTTCTGAAAATTTTCTTGTAATGTTGATCTCTAGGTGACAAAATCTTCACTTTCTCTATACGATATTTTTGTATACCAATTCATTTATGAAATACAGATGAGCATTTTTCTTTTCAAGAAGGAGTGAGAAAGAAATCATAAAGATGCATTATATTATCAGCCAAAATTTCCCAATCTATCTTTACAGAAAATTTAATTAATGACAACACAAAGCTTCCTTTTTAAAGTGGACTGAACATATGTATTACTAAAACCATAAGTCTCTGTGTATTATAAGAATTTATGGATTTCATTCTGCATATATGAAAAGCAGTTAAAATACTATTTTCAGATAAGTTTATAACACTGGAAGAAACTACTATAATATAAAAATATTCGGGCTGAGCCCCGGTGGCGTAGTGGTTGTGCGCGGAACTGCGACCCACTGGGTTGGAGGTTCAATTCCGGCTCCCAGGAGCAAAAGCTGGGCCTCCTAGTCCCACCACCTGAGGGCAGTGATGCCTAAAATATATATATATATATATATATATATATATATATATATATATATATATATATAATATTCACAAGATGCACACCAGCCTGCACGACCATGAGTTGTGGAAAGACCCAGATATCAGGCATCAAAGAACAAAAATTATATTACTGTGTTACCGCCCTCGCAACAAGATCATGGAAGACAGAAGGGAGCCGATGCAGACAAAGAGGAGAAATCTGATGGCAACCAACTACCGAATGATAAAGCACCTGGGATCATGAAAGCTTGAGGGTGAATGGAAGGACATCTAGCCCAGAAGCAGCAAAGCCCACATGGAAGAAAAACACTAGCATGTGTGATCACGGGGGGCTGAAGGGAGCAGATATCAAACATCAAAGAACAAGAACCACGTCACTATGAATAGGGGGAGAGTGGAGTGGGGACCCAAGGCCCACCTGTGGGTAATTGGACACTCTTACACAGGGGAGTCTTGGGGAGGAGACAGGCTAGTGAGGCGCAGTGAGGTGTCAAAGAAGCATACAACTTTCCTCTAGTTCCTGAAGGTTTCCTCCCTCCAACTGTCACGGTCTCAGTTCTACATTACTGTGGAGATGAGAAATAGAAATGCAGGAACTCAGGATGGATGAACCCGTGGGACAAGTAGTGGGAATGAAGCTGCTGGATGGGTGGAGGGAAGGTGGGCTGGAAAGGGGGAGCCAACTTCAGGGATCTACCTATAACCCCCTACTTGGGGGACAGCCACTGGGGGAGAGTGCAAGAGGAGACATTGAACAGTGTAAGTTATGACAAAACAATAATTTATGGAGTATTGAGAGTTGGTGGGGAAGTGGGTAACAAGATTGCAGAGGAAGGGATGGGAGGCTGAGGTCAGAGGTTTGGATGGAAAGGTGGAAGTTCAGAGAACAATGACAGCTGCAGGCATGTGAAGAAGCCTGGCATAATATATGTATTTATGTATTATGAGAAACAATGTATGAACCCCCAATAGAATGATTAAATATGAAAATAGTATGTCTTTATTTATTTTAATAAATCATTTGATTGGGGCCTCTAACATATATAATCACAAACCATATATCCATTTTTTCAGGTGAACATATATAATGATTCACATCAATAGTTTCTAAGTATCACCTTTCTTCCACCCTGCAATCCCTGTTCAACTCTTAATCTACTATGTACTGTTATTTCTGCAATTGTACATCATGCAGTCATACCTTCATCTACTGTTCTGTCGTTCTGCCCCTGAGGGTGTTATTCTGACATCATTGCTATCCACTCTCCCGTTCTTCCTCCACCCCTGAATAATTAGTACTAATAATAAAAACATTTTTCTTAATAGCTTCTTAAAGATATCAATATACCTATCAATTTAAAATTTTATGGTTATATGCTTTTTGACCTTTTGATCTTCTCTAGTCAGAGTGGCAATAGCCAAAAATGTTCTTCTAATAATTCAGTTGTATCTCCACATATGAAAGGTCCACTCAGTTGGTTCCATTGCTGCCAGTGTTTTATAATCACTGATTTTGTCAAATGTTCTGGTATGAATTAGCACGTGTGAACTTCTATAAATAACATATTTGAGGATAAAGTAGAAGTAAGGATTAGTAAGATTAAAAAAATATACCCACCCAGTTCCTAAAACCTTGTATGAAACACTGTTGTAAATCCCATTGGAACTATGTTACAAAATATTATTATTTCTAGTGTTTGTACAATCTAAGAAGCATTACATTTAAGAAACATAGATTGATCATTGATTGCTATATTATTAAAATTGACAATAAAATCATTAATAAAATTATTTTATTAATTAGTAAAAGCATTAATAAAAATATAAGTATAAATATTACTTTAAAAAATCATGGAGGTATAAAAGGTTATGAACTGACCATCTAGCCCCCAATTCCTTTATAAAACCCTAAAAAGTTGTACACATAAACCCTATTGTTTACAATGACTTCAATAAATTTTATTCTAGTCCTGCTCTCCCATATTTAATGATTTATTGGCTAGACTTTGATGGTTGCATCCTTTCCAAATTAACATTTGGTGATCTATAAATATTGACAGGTCACTTTTTAATATGCCTATATCAGCTATTATTCTCACTCTCTGAAAAAAAGGAATCAATAAAAAGACATCTTTAATCTGCTTGCTCAAAAAACAGAAATTTTAGATGTGCAAACACAATGCTTTCAAATCTGAAATTAATTCATATTTATGCAGTTCAGATTTGTTTTTATAATTTTTTAAAAAGAGTTGTTTCCATCCTGTGCCTCCACAGCTAACACAATACGATATGACTAACTTTATATTTCAGAAGGACATTGAAAATTATTATGTGAAAAAACAATAAAAAATTTTATTTTTAAATTAATAACAGACTATAAGACTTTAATGATTTTTATTATGAATGGGAATAGTGTATATGTAGTGGGAATAGTGTAAGTGACATTCAGGAAGCTAAAAAATGGGAATAGTGTAAGTGACATTCAGTGAGTTAAAAAATGTTCACAAAAGAGTAATTTCAAATAAATCCAACTAATTCTTTTCAATTAAGAATTACTTTATATTGCAAGGACAGAGGATGGTTTTGTTTCTCTGGTCACTTTAATATGGGGTCCTAACTACCTAATTCTCAAAAGAAATATTCTTTTGGTAATAAGTAATTTGTGGGCTGAACCCGGTGGCGTAAGTGGTTGAGTGAGGTACTAAGACCCGCCGCCTTGGTGGTTCAAATCCAGCGGTGGCTCTCAGGAGCAGCACTGCGTAGCTCCCACGATCACCAGAGGCAGTGAAGCCCCAAAACAAAACAAAAACAAAAAATATGAGTAATTTGCATTCTGAAATTTACCTCAGTAAACTTTACTGTTCAAAACCGGATGAATTGGGCTGAGCCCCGGTGGCGTGGAGGTTGTTCGCGGTACTGTGGTCCACTGGGACGGAGGTTCAATTCCAGCAGAGGCTCCACAGGAGCAAAGGCTGAGCCTCCTACTCCCACCACCAGAGGGCAGTGATGCCCCCCCAAAAATAAAATAAATAAAAATAAAAATGAAAAAACGGATATATTGTTGTTAGAAAAGAAAACTCCACCTAAAGCAAGAATAAAAGATAATTCTAAGGAACCTTTGGATTTAAAAATGCCTAAAACTGTGTGTGGTATGTGTGTATTCCAGGCGACAAAGTGAATGATATTTCCAAACAAGTTCTGAAATATTTAACTGTCGCTGGTAATAATTTATAAAGTAGTGATGCGGACATTTGCCTGATAGATCTGCGGGGCATGTTAGTGGAGAACAATGAAGACAGATCGCTCCATCCTGGTACCACTGAGCAGACAGCCTCCTCATGAAACACTCCTCAGCCGGTGCACGTCAATCACGCCCTGATAGCTGCTCAGATTAGACAGGGAGGAGCATGCCTATGAATCTTAAAAGGCCATTCCGGTCTCTTGTGAAGTTGTTTAACTTTGTTTTCATTTTATGGAAACTGGCAGAGCTCTAACACACACAGGATTTGACAGATTGATTTCTATAAAGGACCAAGAAAAAAGTCATTTTAACTGAAAAATAAATGACAATTCCACAGAATAAACAGAACCCAGCATTAATTTAAGGTTATGTAAGATGTTATATATAATTTATTATTTTTCTTATATAATTTACAGAAAGGTTCATATTTATTGAATTTATTTACTTAAGACTTCATATGTGATATCTGCCCTTAGAAGTCACAATTTGCACAAGTCATGTTCAATTTATTTAAAATCTAATTCATGAAATTTACAACTACTCCAGATGTTTGAGATACTCTGAGAAAAATATCAAATAACTTTTCTGCACAGTCAATAAGATTATCATTTCATATGATGAAAGTAACATCCTAAATGCATTACTGTCATTTTTTATTAAGTATCATCGATAACATTGACATAGTCCAAAAATGTGCTTTTCTCTATTTTCCAGAAATGATTTGTCCTGGTGAATCATAGACTTGCCACAATGTAAAGAAAAAGTAAACAGTATCATGTACAAACATTGTCCATATATTTATTTCTAAAGCTAAGTGCAATCTATTATTAAGGATACCATCAGCAAAATAACAAGACAGTGCTGTTCAGAGATCATGAAATGCTTTTTGATTGTTTTTTTGCCTGTGAGACACAATTTGTCGAAATCAATATAAACATATTTTGCTTATTGTTACAAAATTTAAACATCTCTATAAAACCAGAGGCTTTTGTCATAAATTTTGTGAATCAAATAAGGGCTGTATTCTGGCTGAGTGATCATTGCTAGAGGAGCATGACCTTCAGTGGATGATATTTGTGTTCCATGTCATAACATAGCGGGGTCAGTGAAATTTTTCAGGCCTCTGTCATTGCCCCCCTCTGTTCTGTCTCAGATTCCAGTCATGTGGGGAATAAGGCAACCTATAGCTCCTTCTCAGGAAAGTGCATTACTAATACTCAAGTAATGACTAATCAAATCCAAACTACTTGTCAGACAGTTCTAACATATAGTGTTAACATGCTATCTACATTCTAACATCCCATCTGCAGAGTTTCACTGTGCTCTAGATTTTAAAAATTGTTACCGATTTGAAACACATTGTCAGGCTTTTCTTCCAAGACACCTCTGGGTAGATTTAAACTGCTGAGTTTTCTACTAAAATCTAGTATTTCACTTTGTGAACTATACAGTGACTCTTTCAGATGTGACCAACATCTTTCCAATAAAATGCAAGACTATAATGGGAGATTTTGCCTAGTCTGTCCCATCAGAATCAGTCTATCATTGCTTCCTACTCAGACATATTTGCATCTTCCACTCAAAGGCCAAAGTAAATTCTATTTTCCTATCTCTTATCAATAGATTTTGCTAGCTATTTTGAGGACCTGCACAGGTATCCACATTATGTTTTTGTGAGATTGATAACCATAATATTACCACTTTGCCTTAGCATGGTAGTTAAAAATTTGTTCCCATGGGCAGATCTCCATCTTTAAAAAAGCTGCTCCCAAATACTGTACAGTAGTCATACTGCCCTTGTACCATCTGAGAGGATCCTGCTTGAAATCGTCAAAACCATTTATACCTGGAAAATAGCATGAGATGTCAACATGCTTACAGTTCACAAGGTCAACCAGTAATAGAGCAGTAATTTTTCAAATCCAAAAACAATAATAATAATAATAATAATAATTCAGAAGTCAGTCAAGTATCCATTATGTCTAGATTCAGTCTCCCCCACCCTCCAAATGTATACTGTGTTAGTCCGGGTAGACAAGAGGGACAAATTTATAGACACACATACAGATATAAGGGAATGGTATATATACAAAAGGAATGGAACACAGAGAAAGCATTCCAACCCAGTCCAGTTCAAAGCCATAAGTCCGATATTAGCTCATATGCCTGATTCCAGTCTATAATGTCTCCTTCTGACTCATGAAGTCACAGACCCGTGGTGCAGAGTCCATGGCTCCACATTTCCAGGGCTCAGGGTCCATCAACGGCATCTCGTGGTGACAGAAGTAACTCATCACTGGCAAAGGTCTCCATGTGGCTGCCCTAGCATCAGAGCTCTGCCTCCATCAAGGCAAAGCCGTGTGCCTTCTCCAGCTCCTCAGATGCTGCCATCTTGTCTTGTCCATGAATAATTGTCTCTGAGACTAACTCCCAACAACTGGGGAAGATAGCTTCTCATCTTCATGAGTGAAATATAGTGAGATTTCCCACAAGTCTCAGGAGAAATCCCTGCTCACATAGAGGTTGCATTGGCTACTCAATAGCTACTCGAATCTGGAAGATACCTCCATAAGTTTTCAAAATAGACTTTAACTTAAATCTTTTCACCAGAGTGAATCTTTCCCCAACATGAATATGCTGTTCCAAATTCAAATATTGAAATAAGGCAAATATATGTATTTGCCACTTGGACATTGAATAAGGAAGATTAAATTTGAATTATGAATTCATTTGAATTATGGCATTAAGAAAGAATATTGAAAGTACCATGGACTACCGAACAACAAAATATTCATCTTGGTAAAAGTACAGTCTGAATGCTCTTAGACGTGAGGATGGTTTTAAGACTTTCCCCCAAGTACTTTGATTGTGCTATCAGGAGAGATCAAAAATTGAAAACGAACTCATTGATATCTTAATGCATGTTGACTTATTGTGACTATCTAGGATGCTATAGAAATCCTCAGAGCTTTGTCCTTCAGAGAAACTTGTGGTTTTGAACTGTGGACCTTGCAATTAGTGGCACAAATGTTAACTACTATGTCCCTACAGTTCCAAAAGGGAAAGCCAGCCTCTGGGAAAAGTCATCATGCTTGATAAAGTAAAGGGGCAGTGAAAAGAGAATGGCCATGAACAGGTGGATGGACCAGGGGCTGCAACACTGAGTCCAAAGACAGGAAAAATTATGAGGATGGTCAACCACCAGGAAGTGTTTCCTTCTGCTGTACATGTGCACTGTGAGTGGAAGCTGATGGGAAGACAAGTAACAAAACAATACTTTTCTGGTATAATTTCCAACTTTCTTTTAATCACCAAAGTTGTATTTTCTAATTACTCATTCTTCCTTTTATTTTCTCCAAATTTAACATTCAACTCAAGAATAATTTTCATTGAATCTAGTTTGATCAATTTCTTACTGAAGGACATTGCAGTATTTGTTAAATTTCTTCTTTAGCCCTAGTGCTTGTTATAAGCATTTGAAAAATAGTTATATCAACTGATTTTCTTTGTAAGTATATTGATATCCTATTAAAGTATTACACTTAATGTTGAGATGCTCTTTTTGATAATAAATGTGATTATTTTTCTATTGAATTTTTTTATTCCCAGCATAGTAACACATATGATTGTCTGATTGAAATATGAAGGTCACAAAAATATCCTTGTGCTCATTTCTAGAATGTTAATAGAGGTGTGTATTCCACCTAAATGTCAATTTAAGATGTCAATATCTCAAGTTGAGGTGTTTTCTATGCCTGTTAGGTGGTTGAGATTTGCTTTCAGTTCTGCAGCTCTTTTTCTCTTTATTTAAAGTTATACTGACCTACATTCTGTATATCACACAATTGAATCATACACACTTATTTCAATATCACAAAATTGAAATTATCACCACAACCAATTTAAGGGCATTTTTCTACTTGTAAACATTATTGTTAGGTTTCCATTCCCATAGTGCATGCATACACACACACACACACACACACACACACACTGACATTCTCTTAGGCAATTTTCAATCCATTTCCTGCCTCTATATTAAAAGTCGTACAAAGGGCTGAGCCCCAGTGGCGTAGGGGTTGTGCGCAGGACTGCGGCCCACTGGGACGGAGGTTCAATTCCAGCAGTAGGGCTGGGCCTCCTACTCCCACCACCGGAGAGCAGTGATGCCCCCCCCAAAAAAAGTCATACAAAACACAAATAAGAAGCAAACAAAGCAAAACAATGATTAGGAAAGGCCTCACTCTAGCAAAGAATATTGAAAACAACAACAAAAAACTTTAATGTGGGGGAAACAGGGAATGACAATATAATTTAAATTTGAAACAGTTGAATAGTTTAATTTTATTAAGAAAGATTGTAAAATTGTTACAACGATCCATTTTAGAATGTGACTAGATCAGGCACACCTTAATCCTCGAATAACTATATTTTCAATTCTAAAGAGACCTTATGTAGCAGATTTACCTGATGCAACTCATCTTTTGATCATTTGACTACTGTTTATGTTAGCATGGATTGTTGATCTCAGTAGGACTAAATACTTTAAATTTCAAACTTTTCTCCATTTATCATGAAGGTAGCTCTTGATCAGGTTGTAAAGATTTTGTTCTTATTTTTCTTGAGATATAATCCTTACTGAAGGCTGCAATTCTTCATTTTCACTAACAACTGTTTCAAATCCTCTGAACTTTCAGCAAGCAAAACTATGTTATCTCCATATTAAAGGTGAATAAGCCTTCCCCCAGTTTTGATGCTTTATTCTTCTTCATTCCAGCTTGTCTAATGATTTGGTCTGTGTACAAATTAAATAATATGGTTAAAAAATTCAACCCTGACAATCACCTTTCCTGATTTTAGATCATGGAGTATTCTTTTCTTTCTTTCACACAACTACCTCTTGATCCACGTACAAGTTCCACACAAGCACAAGGAAGTATTCTGGAATTTCCCTTCTTAATTTTATTCATATTTAGTTATGATCCACAAACTTGAGTGCCTTGATATGGTCAAATGAAACACTGGTAAATGTCTTTCCAGTATCCTCTACTTTTATCCAAGATCCAGAAGACATCAACAATGATATCCCTCCCTCCATAACTTCTTGTCAACTTGCAAAAGGGTGGAGCCTAGTCCGTCAATCAGATTATGGCCAATGAGACTTCTGTGTGGGCATAGCCTTCTCCTGAGAATTCTGGAAAATATGGTATTTTCCACTGTGGAGATGGGAGACACATCTTTCTCTGCTCACTCCATGAGAGACATTACTGCTGACAAAACACTCAGAACTATGTTAGTGCCCTAAGCTAGAGAAATCACTTAGACCTACCCTGATGCAACCAGATCTCTGAAGTCATAAAAAGTCATGTAGTAACTCCTGCCAGCACTGATATGTTTACCTCACCACTAGATTCAAATACTTTCTACCCACTGGCCTGTGATCATCCTGTATTTGATATCATTGCATGTGTTTCTTGAATCTGAAGAGGGTTTATAGATTGTTATCAGACATAGGAGATATATCAGATTTATGGTCTTAGCCTGGACTGGGTTGGAATGCTTTCTTATTGTACAATTACCCTGTATATAAATCTCTCTCTTATAAATATATGAATTCCTATGGATTTGTCTCTCTTGTCTATCCAGACTAACACAAGTATCTCTGAATTAGTTTCTCTTATCTTTGAGGACTAGCACATGATGATACCACAAGTGGGGTATTAGAGAAACAAATCATAAAGATGGAGAGTTGATGATTGCTTGACCTCTACCTAAAGGTAGTTTTACTTTTTGTCTAGCCAGAGGTCAGATATGGCCATGTGGTTTCCTGGGTTGTCCTCTGAAAATAATATGAGAATTTAAAATTTTGATTCTGAGAAGCTGTCTTGTGTTAATCCTATCTGAAATGGTGAAAATGGTGTGATAAATGTGAACTTTGAACTCTGGTGGCAAAATCGCCTATTAATCTTCTCTGAGACCATGTTGTTTAGTGATAATGGTTGGCTGAGGCCCAAATGGCTGACAGAAGGTGCACCCTGGCTTCTGGCAATGCAACCAGAGACCTAACACCATATTTCATTTCACCTGATGATTTAGGTAAGGATAGAGATAAGACAGATAATAATTGAAGTTGACTGTTTTAATAATTGAATTTAGGATCTGATTCTACTTTGTTTACACTGATTACTTGTCCTTATTGATATTGACATAATGACTAATAGAAATGATTATTGGGAAGTATGAAAATAGAGAGCGTGGAAGTCCACTTGTCTTCAGCCATTAAAAACAGAGTTAAATGCGTTCAGGGTGTTAGATGGGTTTAGGACATGCCTGCTCTGAAGAAATAGAAGAACTAAAGGAGACTTTGAAAATATAAGTCCTACCCAGTGTCATGAGTTCAGAGGACATTCAAAGCTGAAGAGACTGGCCTAGTGGTCTATTGACAGATTGATGGGGGGAAAGGGGGAGCACTTTTTGGATTTCTGAATTTTAAACTAGTGTTTTTTGTCAAAAGCTGGAAGAAATCTAGAACCATGCAGAAAACTCCTCTCTAGTACTGAGTATTAAAGAGAGCCTGAGGGCAGGCTGAACTGCTTATGAGGTGACCACTTGTTGAGTGAAGTAGGAGAAAAACAGAAATAAACTGATTGTGTCTGGCCACTGACACCGGTGGACCTCGTTCACTGGGACTAGAAAGAAAATGAGAGTGGGTTGACTGGTTCAATGTTCATGACCAACACAAAAAGGTTAGGGTTGATAATATGTGATGGGACAAGTTATCAGAAGGTGAGGTGATCAATGCGTACTCTATTGAGCCTAAAGAGGCAGCACACACTGAGGTGATCAGTACCAAACAAGATAAATAAAATATATTTGAACCTGTGAATTGGTGCATATTGCTGCTGAATTTTGGTCAGCTTGTTAGATTTGACTTTGCTTAAGGATATGGATGTCACAAAGTTCCAAATGGAATGAAGATTCTTCGCATCAATGAATAAGAATGTCCCTCAGATTATTGGCTTATAAAAATTGGCAGTATAAAAATTAGAAACCACAAATAGAGGAATAAAGGCATGAAGTGGTTGACTTAAAAACTTTCATAGGTTGGGAAAGATATTCATAGGATTATAGTAAAAGGTGTAGGTGCTATTTAACGGTAACTATTAGGCATAGACTATTGATGTGTTTACTTATAGGACATGATGTTTAAATGAGGTTTTGGTACATATTGAATTGTATGCATTTTAGTTTTATCCTGTTAAGCACTAAATATGATTTTATTATTTTTTAATTTGATCAATTTAATCGGGGACTCATGGGTGCCAAGCACCTTCACATGCCAGCTTTCATTAACATTCTCCAAATATCTGCTTTTCCACTCTGGCCCTTGATATCAGCTTCTCATCCTTTCCGTTTGCCCTTTTCCCCTCCCCCCCCAGTCCTAATTACTTCATAAATTATTATCATTTTGTCATAACTTACACATCTCCCCCTGTCCACTCCTCTGATGCCTGTCCTCCAGATAGGAAGCAATCTGTAGATCACCACAGTTGGCTCCCTCTCTTTACCCCACCTTCGCTCCACCCAGCTGGTAACTCCACTTTCACTATCCACCTGGGTTCCATGTATTTCCAGTTCTCATCTCTGCCACTGTACCTCCTCCTGTTCAGCTGGATTTGTAAAGCAGAGTTGGAATCATGATAGTTGGGGGGAGGAAGCCTTCTGGAATGAGAGGAAAGTTTTATGCTTCATTACTACCTCACTGCACCCTGATTGGCCCATGTCCTCCTCATGACTCCCCTGTAAGGGGGTGTCCAATTGCCCTCAAGTGGGCCTTAGGTCCTGACTCTGCTCTCCTCCCACATTCTTGATTTGATTCTTGTCCTTTGATGTTTGATATCTGCCCCCTTCGACCCCTCACAATCACACAGGTTGGTGTGCTTCTTCCATGTGGGCTTTGCTGCTTCTGCGCTAGATGACCACTTGTTCACCTTCAAGTCTTTAAGATCCCAGCGACTTTATCTTTAGTGACTGGGCCCTATCAGTTTCCTCTGCTCTGTCTGCCTCTGTATTCTTTAGTCCTCAGCAATCATGTCAGAATGGTGGGAATATAATGATATGATTTTTGTTCTTTGATACCTGATACTTGGTTATTTTCACTACGCTTGGTCACACAGGGTGGTGTGCTTCTTCTATGGTGGGTTTTGTTGCTCTGTTTGGTCATCCGCAAGACTCTAAGACCTCAGATATTATATCTTTTGATAGCTGGGTACCATCAGCTAACTTCACCACTCTTGCTCATGTCCTCAGTGATCATCTCAGGAAGGTGCATACACAGTGATATGTTTTTTTTTCCTGTTTGATGCCTGTGACCTGATCCTTTTGACACCCTGCAGCCACACTGGCTGGTGTGCTTCTTCTGTTTGGGCTTGGATACTTCTCACCTACTTGGCCATT
Source organism: Nesogale talazaci (assembly GCA_004026705.1). NCBI lineage: Eukaryota > Metazoa > Chordata > Mammalia > Afrosoricida > Tenrecidae > Nesogale > Nesogale talazaci. The sequence continues at coordinate 4,414 of PVJH01011009.1, read as the reverse complement.
TGTTTATTCTCAGGTTTTGAGACCCCAGACTCTATATCCTTTGATATCTGGGTGCCATTAGTTTTCTTAACTACATTTGCTTATGCACCTATTTGACTAATGTCATGACCCATTAATAAACTTCCTCATGTTGTGGTCAACCCCCCAAACACAACACTATTTTGTATGCTACTTCATTACTATAATTTTGCTACTGTTATGAATTTGGTTACTTCTATGAAAGAGGCATCTGAACCCCAAAGATAGAGAGAAACAGAACCAGGATATGCATTCTTATTATTAGATACATAGATCGATAAATATTTATTTAACAAGAATGAATATGACAGTTAATTAGTTCACACAGCAGTACTGAAGACTCAGTTCAACTCACTTTCATGGAACAATTAACATACTGGAAGTCATTAAACTCACATGGCTGCCAGTTCCAAGGATAAGGAAACAGACAATGGAGTCTTCCCTCAGGCAAGGCAGGCAGAGTCTACCCACAGGCAGCAGATAGTGGGGTGAATCAGCAACAATCAGTAACTTGGGAGCTTAACAAAGAAGGCCCCAACACAATCTTAAGCTCAAACAATGCATGGCAACAGAAACCTCCAACCTTATGCACAAACAGTATATATACTAGCAGTGTGGTGAAGCAGGTCCCAAAGGAGCCTCACACTCTACCCACAGAAACCAAGTGTTGGTTTGGCTCATAGGTAGTGTAGCACACATGTTGAGACAGAGAACTACCAAAACCAGAAGCATGCTAGTATGATCACCAGAGAGCAAGAGAGATGAGATCCTGGCTATCTTTATGTCAGTAATCCTCCAATCAAGCTGCAACCTGATTAAACCCCATCCACATGCTCCTGTTGGCACATTATATAAACAGATTTCCCCTAAGATTATTAGATAATTCATAAACATCTTAGTGAACTTATGCCATTTCAGCAGTATAAAATTATTTCATTGAAATATTTAATATAAAACACTCAAAAACAGGTAAATTTGTTTTTGTGATATATCCCAATAAAAAATATTTGCATCAGGAATAAAATTTTGGTAAAATATTGGAAGTTTTATTAATATAGATTAACATATTTTAAACTATAAAGTACTTGGACTACTTGGAATAAAGAGACTTGATGGCTCTATGAAATAAAACCTGAGCTGCTAAGTCTATGTGAAAGTTAGACATTCAATAAGGAAGACCAAAGAAGGACCCATGCATTCGAATTATTGTGCTTGTGACGTACATTAAAAGTAGCATTCACTTCCAACAGAGTAAACACCTCTATATTGGAAGAGGCACATCCAGAGTGCTTCCAGGAAGCAAAGATGGCAAAAATTCCTCTATAGATTTCTGGCATATCATCAGGAGAAACCAGTCCCTGAAGAAGGACATCGTGCTTGGCAAGCTTGAGGGACAGTGGAAATAAGGAAAGACTTTGCTATGGATTGACTCAGCAGCTTTAGCCTTGCTCAAATATAAGAGATGCTGTGGGGGTGCAGCAGGATCAGAGAGGGTTCTTGTGAGTTGGCACCGATTGGAAGGCCCCTAATTGCAACAGCATACATTTCTGTGTCTTGTTGATCTAAAAGTGAAAGTCAATATTAGAGATGTTTATAGAAACTTAGAATGCAGAGCAATCAATATATGAAAGAAAATACTGTGTTATTGGAGTAAGAATAATGTTAGTCTTATTATTGGTATTTGATGACATCAAGCCAGATCAAAATCATAGTAACCCAGCATACAAAAGAACCGAATGCTGCTCAACTATCCACAATCCTCAAAATTGCTAAGTCTGAACTCTTTGTAAAAATAACTGTGTCAATAGATGTGATCATTTCTATCCTTCACATAATGTCACCGTCCAGAAACTGGTATCAGGATAGTATGTCCATTATACATGAGAGGAAATCTCACAGCACATCCTTCAAAGGAGCATTCTAGCTGTACCTGATTGGTTGATTCTTCTGTCAGTCCATGGTGCTTTCAATGCCCTTTCCTCAAACCATAATTTTAATTCATGAACCCTTTTTTAGCCTTTTTTCTTCTTTATCCAGATTTTACTTTCATATGAAATAATTGAAACTGGCATGGCTTGGATCAGGTGCATCTAATGCTAACAGTACATCCACAAGGAAGAACAAGAGTAGGTTCCATTCCCTTGTCTGAATCCTTGAGGGCGATGTTCCTGCTCAGAGCATCTCATTCCCAGAGATGACTCCAGGGCTGGGGTCAGCTCAAATTGTGACATCCTCTCCTTGGATTGCAGCGCTACAGAGAATAGTGCTGAAAACCCAGTTCAGGGAAAGAGGCCAGTCTGACACACACACTTGAGGACAAACCAAGATGTTTTGTCCAAGTGCAACTGACCAATTAGGGGAGTGAAGCCTGAGGAATCTGATTGCAGAATTATTTTTTTCTCTTAAAAAATTAAAGACTTTTATTGGGGGCTCTTACATCTCCCACCCCAATCCATATGCTCATTTATTGTGCCACGCACATTTATTGTGTCAAACACATATAAACTGCTAAATATTCATATGCACAGTTCTTTTGCTACAGATTTGTCCAGAGAAATATGTCACTTGATTTCTTAATTGCTACTTCCATGAGCATTGATCACTGAGTATAGTTCAAACAAGATGAAATCCATGAATTTGCTATTGGTTCAAATGTGATGAATGATAAATTTCTTTACACTGAATATAAACCATATAAAATATTTATTCCATGATCTTATTAAATGAATGCTTCAAATATTTTTTTGCCTTTTAACATCCAAGGTTATAATCAGTCTTCTGATCCTAATGCAGTATTTTTCTTTACATAGGCCAGCTTCTCTGATGACTTGCAAGAATGCATATTGATTGAGTTTGGGAAAAGAATAACTCATTGACATACACATTCTTGATGTTAAGTCATATATTATCTCTTTTTCTCAACCTGTACTACTAATGTTGGGAATACATATGGGCTAAATATAAATAAAATTAACGTATTTTGAATTCCCATTCTTCTCAATGCTATGTATAAATGGTAAAAGTCAGCATGAACAAGTGCCTTTGTATAGCCAAGACAAGACAAGCAAATCTCTCTCTTTCAACCAACTTCCATGTGACTTCAGAAATTACGCACACACACACACATACATATACATATACATTCAGCATGATATATATGTAATAATATATATGTATCTAGATATACATATAACTTATTCTGAAAGTAGTTTCAATTTCTGGCAGATTTTTAAGAGATAATAGCTTTATTGATATACTGGTATCTTACACAATTCAATATATCCATTCACACACAAAACTGTTGTTTAATCTCATGAAATAGTACCTATCAATGCTATTAGCACCCCAATCCCTGCCTTTTTCCCTCAGATCTCTTCCTGTACCCTTAGGGAACCATTGCAACTCTTACTATTTCAGCAGAGTTATCTATCTTGACTTTCATGTTCTGGACAATTTTTTTTTAATAAATCATTTTATTGCGGGGCTCATACAAATCCCATCATGATCAATGCATACATCAATTGTATGCATACCATGTTTGCACACCTGTTCTGGCAGATGATTGTAAGTGTGTTTCTTCCACCACCTTTGACTTTTCAGAAAAATACACTTGCATTTAAATTAAGGATATCGCTTGACAATTTATTTAATCTGTTGTGTTACCATTTTTTTCAGAATGGGCAGAAACATGTGTCATCTCCTGTCAGCGGTTATCCAAGTAGTTGTTTTCTAGATTTCTTGACATAGAATGAGTCATCATTCATGTGTGTGTGTATGTATGTATGTATGTGTTTATATATATGTATATATTTCAATTGGTATTCATTCCAATTCAGCTCATTAATCCCTAATATATTGATGTTTAGCCATTGTTATATACATTTAGTGTTATTTGATACCATCAAGTTGGTTCCATCTTTTAGCAACCAGATGCACAAGAGAACAAAAGCCTGCATGGTTCTGCGCTATCCTCACTATTATGTTTTCACTTGACCTCATTGTTGCAGCACTGTGTCAATCTCCTTGAGGACTTTCCTCTTTTTCTCTGCCCTTCCAGTTTAGCAAGCCCGAAGTCTGTAAGACAAATTCTTGCATACTTGTCTGAGCATTCGGTCATACTTTTTCAGATGGAGATCACTTTATCTTTTAGCGGTCCATGGCATTTTCAATATTCTTCTCCAGAAGCACAATTCAAATGCATCTATTTTCTACAGTTTTCAGTATTCAAGGTCATACTTTCAGATGCATATAAGGCAAGGACTTATTCAGAAACTTATCAAGGAGATGCCATGACTTGGATCAGGTTCAGCTTCTAGACCTGAAAATAACATCCTTGCTTTTTAACATCCCAAAGAGGTCAGGTGCAGCAGATTTACTGGATTCAAGAAAGACAAAT
>PVJH01011008.1:11003-70999 GCA_004026705.1 Nesogale talazaci | reverse complement strand
TATTCTCAATCAATAGGTGTATTGATGTCAGACATCCACTCTTCCTGTGCACACAGCCCTGAACCTTGCTTTCTTTTGTCTGTTAAAAGTGTCCTTGATTTGAATGCCTTTGAAAGACAGAACAAAGCTGAAGGCCTGGGGATGGTTACTGAAGAAGGAACACGTAAGTAACAAATGAATGGGAAGGTCACTTCTTCCCAATTCAAATCCTCATGACCTCTTTCTGGTTAGAACCCCTGCTCCCTGCTCTTAATCTGCAAGGATTTACTGCCATCTCTGCAAAGAACTTCCACGAGCAGCCTTGATAAAGACAGCCTTTTGGCTGGATGTGTTCACAGGGCCAGTTTTAATGAAGGACACCTCGCGTTGTTGATGATTTTCCTAACTTTGCACTCTTTTCTTTTTCTCTCACCGCCAGTCATTGTTCGAGAGTGTGGTAAGTTTGAGTTTGTGGCCCGAGTTCTGCCATGTGCTGCGTCGCCTAAGAAACCTTAGTGAATTGCTTCTGGGCAGACACAGCTTAGACGGGGCGGTTGCATGTCAGACTTAATTCAGCCGGCTGATGCTTCATGGCAGACATACTTTCCGTCTGTAAAGCATGGGGGACGGACTGTACACTGTGGGCTGCCATGGGCCACCTTTGTTTTGATGACAAATGCTGCCGGGGTGAAATTGTGCCCACCCACTGGGTTGTGCACTGTGCTCTGCAGCCTCAGCTCCCATCCTGTTGGGTCTCCTCTCCAAAGGGTCCTGTCCCAACCATGCCGACCCTGTGCGGGTCTTTACACTGGAAGATGTCGTGGGCCGAGAAGCCAGGGAAGTGCTCACCCCGATTCTGTGTTTTCAAGGTGACAAAGTGCTGCAGAATGACGAGTTTACACGAGATCTGTTTCGATTCCTGCAGTTGCTTTGTGAAGGACACAACAGCGGTGAGTGGCACGGACGCGCATTCACGTGCAAAATTAGCCTTCCGCTTGGGATGCTGCAGTGGATGCCCTCTTTCCCCCAAAATAAGACCTACCCATAAAACAAGCTGTGTTAGTCTGATATTAGTCCATATATCTGATACCAGTCTACAAAGTTTCTTTCCAACTCATAAAGTCAGAGGCCAGTGGGTGTAGAGTCTCGTATATCCAGCTGGGGTAGAGGCATCCCGGCGCTGCAGGGGTCTCCCCATGGCTCCTCATTTTCAGGGCTCAGGGTCCCTCAGCAGTATCCATTGGCAGTACAAACATCTCAGCACTGTCTGGTTCCATCAGAGCAAGCTCATGTGGCTTCTCCTCCAGCTTCTCCATTCTCCAGGAATCAGGATCGATCAGCATGCTGTCATCTTGTCTTGTCAGGAGTTCATCTCTCAGAGACTGAGAGTCAAGTTTCTCCTCTCCAATTGGGAAATACCGGGAGACTTCCCAGAATTCTCAGGAGAAAGCCATGCCCACACAGAGGCCTCATTGACTATCTCCATATTAACAGGCTAGAGTCCACCCCTAAATCCCAATCATGAAATTGACATCACAAATACATGACCGCCACACAAACCGTGGCAGGATTTCTAAGCATGTGTACAATAGAGGTCATATCCCGAAAATAAGAGTGATAGGCATGGCTATGCAGCATACCCGCACAAAGCGCTCACAGAGACATGCAGCCCTTCTCCTCTGCCCCATCCTGACAGCTACTGTCTCAGAGGGGACCAGAGGTGGGCTCCCCTCCCCATCTGGTCCTGGTCCTTCTGTGCATGCTACCAGCTGAGGCAGAGAGGGAGACGTAGACAGTGCAGTGAGGTGCAGGACGCTTCGCTTTAGGTATTGTGTGTCCTCAGGTGGAAGAAGTCCAGCTGTGGCTGCTGTTTTACTCTACACCATGGGTCGACATTCCAGGAGACGACTTGCCTCTTTTTGAATAAATGTAGATTGTGGTACAATACTTAGTAAAAATAAGACATCCCTTGTGTGTGCGACTGTGACCCAAAGGGTTGACAGTTCAGATCCAGCAGCAGCTCTCCAGGAGCAAGGCTGGCTTCCTACTCCCACCAGGGCAGTGATGCCACACACACAAAAAATAAGACATCCCCTGAAAATAAGCCATAGTGTGTCTTCTAGAGGAAAAATAAATACAGGAGTGTCTTATTTGCTGGGGGTGGGGGGGGGGGGAGAGAGACATGGTAAGACTGGTTGCTAACCCAATATAGGAGCCATCCATGCCTAATCAGAAACCCAATCCCAAAAGTCCTTTCATAACTTGGCCAATGTCACTTAGTGCCGCAGAGGCCACACTCCTTCCACAACATTCTGATGGTGAATCTAAACACCCAGCCCTTCCTGCCAACTCTCCCAGGGCTGGTGACCAGGGGGTGATGTCATTGGGATGGGAGAGAATAGGGTCTGGGAGAGGCTTCTGCAAGACCGGCCTGGTAGGCATGTAAGACTCTGGTCCCTAGTGGCTCTCCCCTGAGCTTCCTCTGCATGGCAAAGGACTGACCCCATACCGGTGCTCTCAGATTTTCAGAACTTTTTGCGGACTCAGATGGGCAACACCACCACTGTGAACATCATCATCAGTACCGTGGACTACCTTCTGCGCCTGCAGGTACGTTGGGGGCCTTGTCAGGGGCCGTTTCTCACAGACATTTTCAAAAGCTTCCAACAGTTTCCCAGGGTTGCCGTTAAACCTGGACAGAGAAGGCCTTCTCATCTAGGACCTTACTCTCACGGGAAGTCAAAGGCCCAAAAGGTATCTATGGAGACTAACGGTACCAAGCCATCCAGCATAAAATCCTGATTTCCTATAGTTTGGTCAGTGACAAGAAAGCTGTGGTAGCTAAGTGCTACGACACAACCTTTCAGACTTTTTCACCAGGTCAACAATGAGTTAAAGTGACAGGAAGATGTGTACAAGTTTTCAGTGCTAGAAAGTCTCTTTGTTTATTTGTTTGAAGGAAAATATAAATTGCGTTGAGAGAATCTACAAGAGGCAGACAGACAGACTGACGGACTGATACTTTCTCCCTCTCCTGGTTCCTCGTCTTGGTTCTGCCACTTTCCACCCAGGGAATTTGGCTTATCAGTTTAACCGCCTGTATTCCCGTGTCTTCCTCTGTACAACGGGTAGGACCAGTCTCACCGGGAAATCGTGAAGACTGAACAGTTTAACAAACATGCACAATGTACTCAGAACAGTGTTGCAGTCAGGCGTGCATGTTGTCGCTGGCCTCACCATTAGCTGGATAATCCTTAATTGAATGCACGTTTTCCATTATGAAAAAAAAAATGACTGTATGTCAAGGTCCTATCCCTCCCTTGCCCCTCCCCACCCCCCTCTCCAGCCGAGCACTGTCCTCTCTCCCACCTCTTCTTTCCTGGGGATGGGGTATTTGTTCTTGGAGGTTGCTGGGACTCACCTCGGCGATGCCCGCACTATGTGCCCTTTGTTCCTGGCACAGCAGAGAAGTCAGAGACACTCGGGATTCTCGCCTGCTCTTCCTGAACACTGAGCTTAGGACGTCGCTGATGGCACGCAAAGGCATACTGAACTCTACTTGTTTGTTCTTAGGAATCAATCAGTGATTTCTACTGGTATTATTCAGGGAAGGACGTCATTGATGAGTCTGGACAGCACAACTTTTCCAAAGCACTCGTGGTCACCAAGCAGATTTTCAATTCCCTCACCGAGTATATCCAGGTGTGTACCGCAGAGAGCACGCTGGGGTCTAAACATTCCCTTGGGGAACACTTGTTATCCTGGAATATATCAGGGGCTTTCAAAGTGTTTGTGGAAAAAATTCCACTATCTTCCAATTCCATATTCCCCCACAAAATTCTGACACCCCACCCACCACCACTCATGTATTCTACACAGATTATTTGGTTGTTCAGTGTAGATGATCCATACAATCTTAAAGCAGACAATATTTCTTTCATATCTATAAAGAGGGAACAACGGTACCTAATCTATCAGAAACTTTAACGTGTAGCCGCCCACTATGATTTGGTTCGTAATTGGCCTTTCACTGGTTACATTTTGAATAGCCCTCGTAGAGAGTATTTGAATGGCCCGGTATTGAGCCATTCAAACCCACTGATTGCCTTTTGGGAGAAAGATGAGACTAACTGCTCTCATAAAAATGTCAAGTCTTGGGCTGAGCCCCGGTGGCATAGTGGTTGAGTGCGGGACTGCGGTCCACTGGCTTGGCAGTTCAAATCCAGCAGCAGCCAGGCTGGATAGCTCCTGCGACCACCAGAGGGCAGTGATGCAAATTAAATAAATAAATATATAAGTATAAATATAAATAATAAATAAATCTGCATTGTAGGGGTTGTAGTCCTGTCCCAATTCAAAAAAAAAGTCATCTTGGAATCTGCCCTTCATGGTCCCTAGGACCCTTCATGGTCCCTAGGAGTTGGGACTGATCTGATTACCATGAGTTCGGTTTCTTGGAGGGATTTACATTTTGCTTTCGATATGATATGGAAAACTTTTAGAGGACAGAAAGTCTCCTTTATCATTTAACTTTTACTTATAAAGCCAGCACAATGTACATCTAAGAAATTCAACAAAGGCTTGTTTTTAGGGAAAATGATTTTGATAGAAGAAAGGGGTAGGCAATGTTGAGTCTTGAGATTTTTTTTTTTTTTTAAGAAAAGCATAAGATACTCCCTGCCATCAGGTCAATGCTCACTCATAACAACCGTAGATATCAGGACAGAACTGCCTCAGTGGGTTTCTGAGACTTTCCCAGGAGTAGAGAGCCTCATCTTCCTCCCCAGGGGTAGCTGGTGGTTTCAGACTGCTGGCCTTGTGGCTAATCAAGCCCACGCATAATCATTAGGCCACCAGCGCTCCTCCTCGTGACATCTTAGTAATCAGATATTAAGTATAGAAAAGGTGATTGGGGAAGCACATAAGAGTATGTGTAAACTGAGCCCCGGTGGCGTAGTGGTTGTGTGCGGGACTGCAGCCCACAGGTTGATGCTTCAAATCCAGTAGCAGCTCTCCAGGAGCAAGACTGGGCTTCCTACTCCCACCAGGGCAGTGATGCAGGGGGGAGGGCTGGAGGGGGGTAGAGAGCACGTGTAATGGCAGTCAAATAAATCTGCAGGTAGATTTCAAGTTGAGTCCTCTCCGTTTCTTGCTTACCACAGTGCAACTTCTGTGAAGGGGGGGTGCGCTGTGTCTTCAAGCCTCATTTACTACTGAGTCAAAAATCAGTAGCCACATCACCACCTTGTGTGATATAACACAAGATTTAAAAAAAAAAAAACTGAAAGTGACACTTGATCCCAAATGACCAAAATCAGGTGACTCATTAATAAGACTTTCCCCTTATGTATTCCTTAATTCTACAAAACCCCCTTTTCACATTCTGTGCTGTGGTCATGGAGAGACGTAAGCTTTCAAGCAGCTTGTAATGCAAGAGAGTAAATGTGTAACCATGTGAAAAGTATATGACACCAGAGGGTCGTAAACAGTGTAAGAGAACTGTACACACTCTACTGAAGTAAACTGCCACTGAAGCAGCTTATGACATGATCTGTGAGTGCAGAGACTGGGAGGGTCCTGATGAGCCGAGGGCCACTGAGTGTGTGGAAATGGGGGCTGTGACTGGTTACACAGGAGGAAATACTGCGTGACTTCATGACGAAGAAAGAATGTCAGCAATTGGGTCAATTTTGCTGAACCAGAGTGCCAAGATGCTGTGCATCTGCAGCCCTTTACCAACGACATTCTCTTCCAAAAGTAAGGCCGTGGTTAGTGGTTCTTATTACAGGGGTGGTGATGGGCCTTTGATCTGGATCCTTTGAAAGGCAAGACAGTCTCCTCTAACCAGAGCTCCATAAGATAAGCCATCTGGGACATATTTGCTCGTGAACATAATCACGAAGCCACAGATATCTGTTTGAAAAGGAGGACTGACATGGAGCGATTGACCCCCGCCATTTGGGCACTGTGAGGAATCAGATGGAGGGGAGAGAATCCTAAGAACAGACTGTGAAATGCTGTCAGCAAACCTTCACAGGACCGGCGAGCCTCTGGTAGACTCTATGCAGAACTCATGCTACTTCAAAGAATTTCCCAGGGAGCCCTTACTTCAAAAGTACAGAGGAGTTTTTGTCTTAGTCAATGTGAGTTCCTTTCAACAAGTGATTTTGTTCCCAATGAATGTCTTTGGCTTTGGAAGGCCAGATTCTGAATGTACCTCAGCCACGATTTTTAAACAAGCTGCCCTCACCGGAGGGTGCCGGCACAGATCACCCACTGAACCTTCTCCAATAGTCTCTGTCTCCCTTGAGAGTCCACTTCATTGAGTGCAGTGTAGAGATTGCTCTTCAGTGCTATCTGGTCAACTTTGACCCACACCGCTCTCATGGAACAGAGAACTTCCCTCCCGAATTTCCTGTATTTGCCCTTGTCTTTCAGGGCAAAGATCACCCACTCTGACTCCCACGAAACTGCTGGGTAATTGAAGCTGCTAGCTCTTCCATTAGCAGCTGAGTATATACCTGTTCCACTGCCAGAGTCCCTTGATGAAACAACAAAGACAAACCCAACAAGAAAGAGTGGGTTCTCCATCTCCCGGGGGATGCTTACAAACTCTGTGTGAACCCCTCCCCGCCCACCAGAAGAGAAAGAGTTGAGGTCAATAAGTGTTGGCTCAGTAATCTTCAGTCACTGAAAGGGTTCTGAACATGGAAAATGTAAACTGCTGATTCAATCATCCCTCTCTGGCTCTCAGAACAGAGAGGACTACTGATTAAGAAAAACTTAGCGGTTGAAGTCTAAGAGAATTGTACAGTTTCTTTTTCAATTGAGTAGATATTCGTACAAGTAGACTTGTACAGATAGTTTGAGATGCGGTTTAATTCTTGAGTGACTCAAAAGCCCTCAGATGCCCGAGGGCGGGTGAGAGCCATCAGAGGTGTCCCGCAGCTGCTGGGGCCAGAGCATTTGACTCCTAAGGTCATGCTTCGATGCTACACTTCATTCTGAGGCTGACAGACATTCATTCCTGGCTCATCGCTGGCTGGACTGTGAAACAAAGTCTTGGTGGGTCGTCCTAGACGTAGGAACATAGCATCAGGAAAACTAAGCTCAAGAAGTGTGATTCTAGGGAACGTGTGGTCTGGGTCTGTGCCTCCCTGGAAAAGGACCCCGGGAAGATCAGGCTGTCAATAACCCAAGGCTGTGCTCCTCTCCACAGGGCCCTTGCATCGGGAACCAGCAGAGCCTGGCTCACAGTAGGCTGTGGGATGCAGTGGTCGGCTTCCTCCATGTATTTGCTAACATGCAGATGAAACTCTCTCAGGTACTGTGGCCCCTTCTCTGCCGGTGGCATTGCTAAGTCGATCCCCCAGTCCCCTTGGTCTTCCTGCTTGTGGTGTGGCTACTGAACCCAAAGCTGGAATCGCCATAGAGATTAGGTCTCAGCCTTTAAGCGAAGGGCCAAGATGGGAGGTGAGGACTGAAGGGTTTGGAGGGGCGGGGCAGTGGGAACAGGGGTGGGACCCAGACAGGCTTTTGCATGAATGTGGCTTCCTTCCATGTGTCTACCAAGCTGCCCTGTACATCATTGCCTTCACACTTGCTTTTTATAAGGCTATTCCTTTCTGCTTCCTCGTGATCGTCCTGTCCTTTATAAACTAACTCTGTGTCCTAGCTCCACCTTTCAGATCTGCCAAAGGCCTGCATGTCTTCCATCACCCATTTGTCCTTCTCTCTCACCTGTGCTTCCCTCTCCCTCTCACTCCCCATCTCTCTGGCAAGATGAATCAGAATCACTCAGAGCCTTTAAGACCAGCGAACAAATGCAGCAAGCGTAGTTGTCGGTCGCCTCTCTCCATGGCAACACATGAGGGAGAACTTCCAGGATGCATTTCAGGCTGATTAGAGGAAGATTCGCAGCATTAATTTAAATCACGAGTCTCTGAAATCCTCCAGGCTGTCACATCTGCCTCTCTTCTGGAATGTGCTATTTAACCCTTTCATATTTTCCCCTTTTGACTCTGGCCTTATGGGAGGAGAGAGCTCTTGGGAGGGTGCTCATTGGGTGGTAGCAGGTCCACTCCTGTCTCAGCCAGGGCAGTGTGGCAGGGAGGCTCAGGGAACCAGAGCCCTGGCCCTGCCACCTCCGCGGTCGTGACTTGGAAAGACACTCTACCTCTCTAGGCTGGAGTGTTGTCATTTACAAGATGTTGAAGGGTAGAATGAAGGCCCTCCAATGCCCCTTCCAGTTGTGACATAGTCTCTATTTTGTGAAGAGCTATGGGGTGGGAGGAAAACCCCCCTGAAATCCAAAGGACTAGGCTAAGATTGATATCTTTTTGAGTGAGCATCTGTAAAAGAAAGGTGGCCCAGAATGCATTTTCCAACCTTACCCTCAGATTGCCCACCTCAGCTCTTCCAAAGACCATTATCCCTCTAGGACACATAAGGTGTCCTGCCCAGCACTCACTTGGCCATGTCTTGTCTACACTGCTGAAATGAAAGCCAAACAGACTGGTATGAAACCCATCCAGACGAATAGCTCAGATGCTGTAACATTTTAAGGGGCCAGTGGCACCCAGATCACCACCAGCTAAAATCAGGAGAAGCCTAAATAGCCCCAGAAAGAAAGGAGAACCCACTTGGTGACTATACCCTTGACACCACCATCCGTTTACAGTACTGCGGTATGCCGGTAACGCTGTTTAGCTCTCCAGTGAAGGATAGCAGACCATTCTACATCGTTCAGACACTGGGTCTCTCTGCCGCATTGTGCCACTACATGGGGAAAATGTCAAGGGGCTCTGCTGGCTGTGTCTATTGGAGGAGTCAGTCCTGCTTTAGTGACTTTTCCCACCGTTCCAAACAGTGGCAAAGCCATCCTCACCCCCATTGAGAAGGGAGCTCATTCCTGACACGGACGCTGCCTTCCCCTGACCTTCCCAGAGCAGGCCCTTCTTGCTCGACTGCCCTGTACTTTGCTGAGGGATCAGATAGCTCAGGGGTATCTCCTGTTTCTGTTCTAGGATTCCAGTCAGATCGAGCTGCTGAAGGAACTCTTGGATCTCCTTCAGGACATGGTGGTGATGCTTCTGTCCCTCCTGGAAGGTTGGGCTGTTTGGTATAACTAGGCATTCACACAACTGTTCATTGGTCCGAGCACTGACCCACCCTCCTAATCATGCAGATGACCCTTCTGCCAGGTCATTTTGACCATAGCACATTGGTTAGAAAGCCAAATTTTCAGAAAACAAAACAAAACAAAACAAAAGTATCAAAAGTAATTCATTTGATGTCCGAAGGAAAGCCAGAATGAACTGGGGAAAACCTCCAAGCTTTGCTTTTCCCTCTCTGCTCCCTCTCCCCATTGCTTCTCAATACATCTGGCTGCCAGTGTGTATGCCAGCCATCTAGTGGGGCACCCTCCGAGGTCTAAGGGGATGAGAGGGCTACCACTTATCCCTGTGTGTCCCCAAGAACCAGAGAAGAAAACTACTGCCCAGGCCCCAGGTCAAATAAAAGGCAGCAGGGTGGCCATCTCTCTGCCCTCCCCCACTCCCCACCTTCTTTCCCCCTTGGCTCCTGGTGGTGTAGTCTTTATGGCTTGCTGCTTCCTCTTACCCATGTCCCAATCTTCCTGGTCAGAAGAGAGCTGGCTAATTTGGCACATAAGTGGTCAAAAAAAATAGCTTTCCTATTCCATGCTGGCTTGGTTGTATTTATCTGTGTGTACGTCTCTTTTGAACCTGCCTCACAGGGAATGTGGTAAATGGAACGATTGGCAAGCAGATGGTTGACACCCTGGTGGAGTCATCTGCCAATGTAGAAATGATCTTGAAATTCTTTGACATGTTCTTGAAACTGAAAGACTTAACGAGCTCGGAAACCTTCAAAGAATATGACCCCGACAGTAAGGGGATGATCTCCAAAAAAGAATTCCAGAAGGCCATGGAGGGACAAAAACAATACACAACATCCGAGATTGACTTCCTCCTGTCGTGTGCAGAAGCTGACGAGAACGACATGTTTAATTACATGGATTTCGTAGACCGCTTCCATGAGCCGGCTAAGGACATAGGGTTTAATGTGGCAGTGTTACTGACAAATCTCTCCGAACACATGCCAAATGACTCTCGTCTGAAGTGCCTGTTGGACCCGGCAGAAAGTGTACTGACCTACTTCGAGCCCTACCTCGGACGCATCGAGATCATGGGCGGGGCCAAGAAAATCGAGCGCGTGTACTTCGAAATCAGCGAGTCCAGTCGGACGCAGTGGGAGAAGCCCCAGGTGAAGGAGTCGAAGCGACAGTTCATCTTTGATGTCGTCAATGAAGGCGGGGAGCAAGAAAAGATGGAACTGTTTGTGAACTTCTGCGAGGACACGATCTTTGAAATGCAGCTGGCCTCTCAGATCTCTGAGTCGGATTCAGCTGACAGGCAGGAGGAGGAGGAGGAGGAGAAGGAGGGGGAGGCGAAGGGGGAGGGCGAGGAAGACTCTCCCGCCTCCGGAGTTGAGAGCGAGGAGGAGGAGGACCCCACTTACGAGTGCGCGTCGGCCTTTGCCCTGGCCTGCGCCTCGGTGAAGAGCCACGTGGCCGGTGTTGTGAAGAGGGCAACGCTGACCAATCTGAGGAAGCAGTACAGGAAGGTCAGGAAGATGACAGTGACGGAGCTGGGCCACATGGTTTCCTCTTTCTTCTGCATGTTGTTTGTGGGGCTAGTCCAGTGGTTCTTCGCTGTCCTGGGGGGAGTCTTCCAGGTCCTCTGGAATACAGTGTTTGGAGGGGGCCTGGTAGAAGGGGCCAAGAACATCAGAGTGACCAAGATCCTGGGTGACATGCCGGACCCAACTCAATTTGGGATTCACGACGATGTGATGGAGGCCGAGAGGGCAGAAATGATGGAGCCAGCCGTGCCAACAGAACTAGTGCACTTCGGAAAGGGGGAGAAGGGTGACGTGGACGTTATGTCTGACCTCTTTGGACTCCACTCCAAGAAAGACGGCAGCTTAAAGCATGGGCCCGAAGTAGGTCTGGGTGACCTCTCTGAGATGATTGGCAAGGATGAACCCCCTACCTTAGAGAGTACCGTACAGAAGAAAAGGAAGGCACAGGTAAGCGCATTGTGTGTCTATAGTTCTTCATTCCTGGGAAAAAATGTGTGCTACCGAGTCTTGAAATCAGTCCTGGCACCAACTGAACAGGGGACAGTGTTGCATTCCACACCAGCTTGGCTTTGAAATTCCCACTGTCATGACCAAGGAGACCAAGACTCCAGTGAGTGGTGACACTGTAGAGTTCAATCAGGGTGGTCGGTGGTCCACATGTTGCTTCCATGTACCTCGACTGTAAGGTTCATGCTCGTGGTGCACCGACTCGTTCGGTGGGTGGAAAGCAGAGGAAATGGAGTATCACTTAAGAGTTCTCCATCCTTGGGACCTAGTATGTCTGTGGCGTCTATAAGGCCAGGATCATATCAAATGACTTAATGCAGCCTCCCCGAGAATTTCGTCAGGCCCAGGACACTGCTCTTCTTGTGATGTACCTGCTACCTGCTTTGCATCTAGAGTCCTTCAACCAGATTAAGTGACTTGGATTGAAGTACTTCAGTACCCCTGGGTGACACAGGGTTCTGGGTATTCCCCTCTCATGGCATTCAACCCAGTAGGATCACTCTGGCACCAAAGAGTATAAAGGAAGTGTGAGATGACAGCCCAATGAAAGCCTTTATTCATGCCTCCCACTGATATTTACTGAGTACACAATATGTGTCTGTCACCATTCTAAGCTGAGAGACTATGGGGATGAATGAGAAGTGCATTATGCCTAGTTTACTGGAGAAGGTAGACTTGAGACAAGTCATTACAAGTGGGCAGAAAGTTAGGAAGGAGAAA
Organism: Nesogale talazaci; assembly: GCA_004026705.1. Lineage (NCBI taxonomy): Eukaryota > Metazoa > Chordata > Mammalia > Afrosoricida > Tenrecidae > Nesogale > Nesogale talazaci. The sequence continues at coordinate 59,128 of PVJH01011008.1, read as the reverse complement.
TGTCAAGTTTTCTGGAAGTGTGTAAGAGATGGTTCTCACCTAGTCTGGAGAACCAGGGAAGGAAGCACCACCTGCATGGACATTATTACAGTAGTATTGGTTTTTGTTTTGTTCTCTGATGTAGCACCGGGGCTCTGGACAGAGTTTGACACATAGCAGGGACTTATTTGGGCAGTGAAATATGCCACACTGTAGTCTAGGGTTCCAGGACACCAGGGACTAGTGAGTAAATAAGAGAGACATTTTACTTTCGTGGAGCTTAACTTCTAGCAGAGAAGACAGCAGACAAATACAATGGCTACCATTTGCGATGCATAATAAATGAGCAAGATGATCTTTCACAGACTGGACAGGGGCCAACCAGGAGCCACGCGAGGAAATGTTGTCCAGTTTAAGTACTGGAGGATCATAGGTGACAGGGATGTCATACTCCAGGCAGAAAATATGGCTTGGGGAAGAGCTGGTCTGTCCAAAGAAAGGAAAGGTGATCTGGCTGTTTGGGTGTGGGAGATGAGTGAAGTGATGAGGAAGCTGGAGAGAAAGTCTGGGACTGGATCATGCGGGACTTGTATGTTTTGGTTAAGAAGGTGGGATTTTATTCTACATGTAAGTGCAGCTATCCAGAAGAGTTGCCATAGTTACAGGAAAACTGAAGCCAAGGCGGCAAGCCCGTCAAATGGAAGCAGGCTCGCCACTGGAAAGATCTGTGTTGTCTTTCCCTGACCCTGGGAGCAATTGGACCACCACCACGGGGCACCCTCAAAGCCCTAGCACAAGTTTATCTTTGAGTTGAACAATAGGGCACCTGACTCCGTCTTGACATCTCTCCACAATAGCTCGATATATAGCAGAACACTGATGCAGGCAGAGAGAAAGCCAATGGGACTTGTGACCCAGAATAAAATGTCTACAATAAGGGTCGCCATCATGAACTCACTTCTTTGCGGACATCTCAACTGATTCTGATTTTTGTCTAGGCAGCAGAGATGAAAGCACGTGAAGCAGAGGGGAAAGCAGAGTCTGAGAAAGCAGAGTAAGTAGTTGACAATGTCTAGGATTCCGATGGTTAGGGTCGTTCCTGGTGGTATCTACTTGATAGCTTCTGTTAAGGGCTTTCTTTGATTTCTGTTAGTACAAGAAATTGATTTTGTTAATGATCTGCACATATTTCTTTTTAACCTCAACTATATAATAAACACATTGCCTAGGTGTGAGGACGATAGCAACTACGAGCTGTGTTTAACTCACAAGTCTAATAAGAGGTCAGCGTTTCACCATCTGTCAGACCAAGCTTTTGGTAAGCGCTCCAGCCCCGGCTAGAGCAGACCTCAGAGAGGCAAGCCCCCCTTTCAGTAGTTATGCTTCACCCTCATGCTCACTCTTGTCCCCTCACCATCTGGCAAAACAAATTCTCAAAAACCTACAGTTAGCAACTGCCCATCCTGGCTCATGGCGATGGTATCTGAAATGGACTGTATTGCATGCCACGCCCTGCGCTAAAGCTCTTGAGACAATATCTCAGTTCAGAGTACCCTGAAAGGCCGACAGTAAACAGTTGACTGCTGACCAAACGGCGGGTGGTTCAAATCCACCACCTGTCATTGAGGCAGGGCCCCAAGCAACAGGAGCGCCACAAGCCTAATAGACTAGGTGGTATTGTTGTTGCCCAAGGAGGCTTAGAAAATGAAACTATTCTGGAGAGGGGGGACAAAAAACAAAACACAGTGACTAGTCCTGATTTCAGAAGGCGTGCAGGCTTGTATATCATGCATACAGTGACCAGGTTTCATCAAAATAGGCACTTCTCCCAATTTGCCTTCCGAGCACTGGAGAGCATGCAGAGCCAAGGTTCCTTCTTTGGGGGAATAATTACAACTGCAGTCACTATGAGTCATAAGGAACCCCTTCCGGTGCAGCCTTCTCTGTCATTTGCATCTCCCTGCCTGGGCCAGACCCAGCTCTGTCCTCACCCACTGAGGGACTTTCTCCTGCCCACAGTGTGGAAGATGGGGAGAAGGAGGACAAAAATCAAGAAGAGGAGCCAGCTGAGTACCTTTGGGCCCAAGTGACAAAGAAAAAGAAGCGGCGGAGAGGGCAGAAAATTGAGAAGCCTGAAGCCTTCATGGCCAACTTCTTTAAAGGGCTGGAAATCTATCAGACCAAGCTATTGGTAAGCGCTCCAGCCCCGGCTAGAGCAGACCTCAGAGAGGCAAGCCCCCCTTTCAGCAGTTATGCTTCACCCTCATGCTCACTCTTGTCCCCTCACCATTAATTTCCTGCCTCAATTTGTGGGAGGAGGGGATAGCAAACCAAAGGTGTCTCCCTGGTCCTCTGGTCCAGCAGCAGATGCCCTCGCTGACCTATTTTACGTCCCAGAGAGCAGGGGCAGGCCTAGTTTATGCTTTGCGTGCTGCCTGGGGCATATGCTGGTCCTGTAGGGTAAGCATTGGGCTGCTAACCGAAAGTTCTGTAGTTCAAACCCCTCTGCTGCTCTGCAGGAAAAAGATGAGGCTTTCTGCTCTCATAAAGCGTTACAAAGCTTTTGGAAATAATGATGGCAGCATTCTGTATTTGTCGGACAATCAACACACTTTCCCCCACCCAAAAGTGGGGGGAGGGAAACAAGTGTGTACCTCATGTTCTGAAGGTATGGTACCCCAGAACATTGTAGTATACTGGTACTATTTGGTTCGCAATATTTTTTCTTGTTTTCTGCTCTAAAAACTGGGTGTGTCTTAGGATCTGAAAAATACAGTATGTGCAAAGGTGCTTAATACAAATTGATGTATGGATTATTATAAGAGCTGTAAGAGTACCCCAGTCAAAAAATTTAAAAACAATTTTTTAAAATTGCAATGTTTCAGAAACCCTAAACAGGATGATCAATTGTCAGATTTGACTTGATTCAAAAAATCTAGAAGTATTTAATGATTTTGGATGCAGAATTTGTTTTGTTTTGTTTTAACTGATTTTATTGGGGGCTCTCACAGGTCTTACTACATTCAATACATCATTTGCATCAAGCATATTTGTACACTTGTTTCCATATTCATTTCCAAATATTTTCTATTTGAGCACTTTTCACCCTCTTTTTTAAAATAAATCATTTTATTGGGGGCTTATACTACTGTCATCATGATCCATACAGACATCAATTGTATGCAGGACACATTTACACACTTGTTGCCATCATCACTCTTAAAACGTGGTTGTGGAATTTTCTTTGTTAAGCTTCCACGCTAGTTCCCTAAAGCTTTATTAGCCCAGTGCAATCAAGCCTCAGTACAGTCTGTGATTGTCTCTGATAAATGCTCCCTGAGGTTCAGCTACTAACATCAAGACTATGCCTGGACAACATTAGGGAAGAACCCTCCACAAATAGGTTGGGAACCTGCACACCAACCTACCATTCCTGCCTCCAGAGTCTGAATGCTTCTGAGAGCACTGGCGGTGAGCATGGGAATGTCTCCCACGCCACCCCATGCCAGTTCTATGGAGGGAGGAATACAGGTTCTAGGGCTGGGAGTTAGAGATGAAGACTTGGGGCCACCATTTAGCTGTGGGCAGAGTGGGAGCTGCAGGGCTTAGCGCACCCAATTTGCTAACAGACACCCCTGCCTGGAGTGGTCATTTAAAAGCACAATGGCAGCCTTTGTAGCAGTGCTTCTGCCCTCTCTGCTGGCAGCATGTTTAGACATGTGGACTCCCTGAGGGATGAGCAGGGTCCTTGGCATAGTGTTCTAAGCAAAAAGGATGCTTACCAAGAATAGGACTAGGTCTGGGTACAGGTCCACCAGAGACCTTTTGTGTGGGGAAGGGAGGTTTCTCTTCCCTGCAGAGTTCTTCTCCGTCTGCCTTTCCTTCTCTTTGCAGCATTACCTGGCCAGGAATTTCTACAACCTGCGGTTCCTCGCGCTGTTTGTCGCCTTCGCAATCAACTTCATCCTGCTCTTTTACAAGGTCAGGCTTCATTCCGGGGCTCTTTGCTAAAGACGCAAAGCTGTAGAAGAAGCTGTGTGCCTCACTGTGGCAAAAAATGTTGGTTTCTGAGACTTCTGGCAGCACGAGCCAGTTTGGAGGGACTTTTCATCGTCTGCACTTGCTCTGATTATTCCTTAATTCCTTCTGCAAATATTGCTTGACCATTGACCAGGCTCCAGGCCCTGTACTGTAACTACGGGGTGTTTCAAAATGAATAAACAATAGTCTTGGCCTTGAGGGCTCTGGTAATGGAAAGCCATCCTAGCAGGCATGTACCATTATGAAAGAAGAACTAACCGCGGGCTTAATAACTCAGTCTAGGAAGAGAGGACAAGTTGAGATCAAACGAGGCTTTTAAATGTTGGCAACTGTTTATTACGCACTGGGGATGTATAATACATGTCATTGAAGGAATGAATGGTAACTTCCGAATCCCTGACATGGTCTTTATTAGCTAGCTTATCTAAAACTACCCATCTGAATGGTAGAAAACATTGCCTTACGCACTTAGGCTTTGCATTCAAGGTAAAGTTTTGTAGCTGCCTGTGGGGTGGGGAGTAGCCAGGCCTGGTGTACAGCATAGAGATGAGCTGGCTGTGCAAGGCGTCCAGGTGGCGGTGCCCCATAGGCAGTTGGAGCTGCAGGATGGAAGTGGTGAGAGGTAGGTTGGGAGTCACCTGGGTAAGAATGGAAGCTCTCTCACAGGCTAACAGAAAGGTCTGTGGTTCAACCCCACCAGCTGCTCTGTCAGAGATAGCGATGACTCTGTGTGTGTGTGTGTGTGTGTGTGTGTGTGTGTGTGTGTACAGAGAATGGGAGAATGCCTGGAAAAGCATCTCCTAGGCAATGAGTTTGGTTATACAAGGATGGTTGTTGAAACCCTAGGGTAATTGGTGTACAGAGTGCAGGTCATTCGTGTGTGTGTGTGTCTTAGCCTCAGCTATCTCAGAAAGTATACCCTTTGGCACAGGGATCATAGCATGTGTACTAAAGCTGTCCACATTTTCTTTTCAACACATCCATTTGGGATCGCTTTAAAATTTCATGTAAATGGCAACTATTAGACAGTTCTACTAGTCCTACTTGCCATTTACTCGGCAAGGTTGAGTGGCTCCTCTTCACCCAGTCTGTGCCACAACATTCATAGGGAGAGCCCTGTGGCTCCAGGCTCCTTCCGATATTTAACACCCAGTTTCTGTCTTGGGCTAGGTCACTGAAGAACCTGTAGAGGAAGATCCGGAGGACGTTGCCAACCTGTGGAATTCATTCAATGATGAGGAAGAGGAAGAGGCGATGGTGTTCTTTGTCCTGCAGGAGAGCACTGGCTACATGGCACCGACCTTGCGGGCCTTGGCCGTTGTCCACACCGTTATCTCCCTGGTCTGTGTGGTGGGCTACTATTGCCTGAAGGTGAGTGAATGGCCCCTCTGCATCTGATCGGGTGTCTGAAGGAGGAAGCATCCTCTGTGACCTCAAGCACCTTATCCAGAGAGACAGTTCCCAGAGCAGCAGCATCTGGAAGGTGGCTAGACACACACTCTCAGGCCCCATCCTGCTGACGGAAATCAGGCTCTACCATGGTGCAGACCCCTGGGAACCCGAGTTTCCATAGCAAGGCCGGGAAGCCATGTCCTTAGAGCCACACCTCTTGTTGAGATGTATAGTTCCTGTTTTTATTACCTATTGCTGCATTAACCACCACCACCCCCCAAAGCATCGTAGCTTCAGATAGTTGCTATTTTATCTCCTTCTCCAGGGGAGGGTGGCTGGGTCTGAAGTCATCCAGGAGTCCAACTGAGGTGTCCGAGAGCTGAGGTGTACTCCTGGACCTGACTCCTTGGCAGGGCGGGTTCAGGTGGTGTCGCTGGACTCCTCCCTCCCTGGGTAGATTTCATGTGGCCTCGAGAGCAGTGTAGACTCCTGATATGACAACTCGGGATTTTTTAAAATGGAGGTGAGGTGGGGTGGAGACAGAGTCTGCTAGTATTTTTTAAAGCTTAGGCTCAGAACTAGAAAGCAATGTCACTTTACTGCATTCTGTGAGGTAAAGCAAACAGATCCATGATCGCCTAGTAGACTGGGGGAGACTGGATGACCAAGTGGCCGTCTCTGAAGACTTACTATTCATGTCTTCCTCTAATTCATGGTGTTGTAAATGGAGTCATCTTTCTTGTGACAGCTTTTCTAAAACATCGCCTGGGTTATATGCTATCCTACCAAGCCGTTTTCCTCCTGGAAAGGATCCAGGAAATAGACTTCCCTCACTGTAGACCTCAATTCTGAAGGCGGTTCAGTGAATCTGCCCAACACTATCCTGAAAAGAAAATGCATACATGTATACAAATACATACTGGGGACTCCATTACATTAAGGCTGGGTTCTAGAAGTAAGATACCTGTGTGTTAGACTACTATCAACCCTATAAGATGCTGGAGAACAGAGTATTCTGAACATGGACGAAGGAAATGCTGTAGGTCACATAGCTATTACACCTTCATTCATAGGCTTAGAACTCAAGCTTGCTGGATGCAGATTAAACCTAAAGAAGGAAAAGGTGGAAGGTCTACTTTGAGGGTATCTAAAATCCTAGAAGGTTGAAGGAACTGCTGTAGGGCCCTGTTTCAACTATTTTAGGATAGTTTGTCCTTTTGAATCTTAGTCACCTCCAACAAAGGAGACCCAAGGTATTTGACTCTGGGATTGATTTGTGGAAACAGGACCTTCTCAATTGGATGGCTGAAGATGTCTGGTTTATATTAGTATCGGGTATTTACCCCAAACCTCAGAGTGACCCAAAGAATCAGAAAAGCCAAAGGAGTAAGAATTTTATTTAGGCCTACGATACCCCCCCAAAACCTTAATCGAGCCCTGAAATTGAAAGGTTAATTTGTTCCAGACCTTAATTCAGAGAAGCCTTCTGAAATAACTGAGTCTTCCCTTTTAGGTCCCGTTGGTAGTATTTAAGAGAGAAAAAGAAATTGCCCGCAAGCTAGAATTTGATGGCTTGTATATCACCGAACAGCCATCGGAAGATGACATTAAGGGCCAATGGGACCGCTTGGTAATCAACACACCGTAAGTGTCTCTGTCCCCCCATAAATGGTCTACTCTTTCCTGGCCAGCTTTGAAAACTGATAAACCCTACTGTGTTAGTCTGTGTTGACTAGGAAAACAAATTCATAGACCCTCAAGTGTATAAGAAAGAGCTTTATATATGAGCAATTGAATATTGAGAAAATAACCCAGCCCACATCGAGTTCATAAGTCCGATATTAGCCTATATGTCCAATACCAATCTAAATTCCTCTTCAGATTTTGCAGCACATGCAATGATGCTGAATGCAGCAAAATCACAGGCTACTGGGTGGAAAATCTTGTGGAGCCAGTAGCAGTGTAAGCATCTCAGCACTGGCAGGTGTCTGTCTCCACATGGGTCCTTCAGTTCTAGGGTTCTAGCGTAGTTCCATGTGTCTTGTCAACAGAAATGTCTCACAGGGAGTGTCAGTGTGTCTGTCATGCTTCTAGCAAACTGTTTATTTCCTTTGTGCCTCCAAATGAGGTCATCAAACTGACCTGACGACAGGTTAAACTCCACCCCTTTACTCTTGCCTCAAGTTGACAACAGATTATGTGTGTAACTACCCCACCTACTTTGGCTTCTGGGAGTATTTCTCTAAGAATTCTTCTGAGCAGTTAAAGAGCTCCTGTTTTAAGACCCATAGCTAAGCCTTGGTATGCACATAGTAAAAATGGCATTAATTCTAGAGAAAAAAAGAGTAGAACTACCCTGTTAGCTCAGCGATTTAGAGGTCAGTGAACCTTGGGCAAGGTGTTTATACTTGCTAAGGTCTTGGGTTACTCACTGGTAATAAATGCCATATTCTCAAGTTCAGGGTAGATTGAAGATTGCCATATTTCGAATGCAAGGGGGTTAGACTGGGGTTCTCTGAATACTATTACGTGCAGATGCCTGGTGCTATGGAGCGCATGGGTATGCTAGCTATCAAGCTGTTCATGCTTCCCTTCCAACCATTCAAAAAGGGAACATACCATTAGCCAAGAGGCTGCATGCTCTCAGGTCCCTTCATTCACAATTGTGGAAATGAGAGTTGCCCGTGCTGCAAGACATCTAGAAGCAGCAGCCCTCAGGGGGAGGGGAGATATGGCAGGACTCTGCCAGTCTCCTTACATTAAAGAGAGACAAGGACACCTGCTATGCTCCGTTTATAGCACTCAAACTGTGGGTACTGTGAAAGGCCGTGTAACCTCTAGAAATTTATCATAAGAAGATAATGACGAGTCCTTTTATTAGAGGTACACATAAGCGAATGGGGTGGCTGTCTGCAATATTTAGGTAGAAGAACCCCTTTCCTGTGTGGCGCTATCTTGGCACACACACAGTGCTTTCGTATAGTTAACAATACAGAGAGATGCGTGTGTTCATTTTAGAGGATAAGAAATAGCCACCGTACCCAGAGCATCAACATTCCCTGTGTTGTCACCCCATCCTGCTTCCCTTACTTTGGCTTGTAGTTTTACCAGTGACAAGATCTCTAAGCCTACTGTTTCCTTTAGTCCTATTTTAATTTTACTTAAATGCAGTTATACTATGTGCATCATATCATCTCACCAATCATCTAACGTTGTTCGGGCAGCATCTTTGCTGCCTGCTGTGCTTACTTCAGACTGGAGTTCCTCAGTGGGCAGCATGGGACCCGGCCCTCTGACTGGCAGGGAATCTTGAGTGTCTGGCTCTTCAGATGTTCCCTTCTTCATTTCTTTTTCAGCTCTTTCCCTCATAACTATTGGGACAAGTTTGTCAAGAGAAAGGTATGCTTTGTGAATGTGGGTAAGTTGTGTGGCCATTGGACTGGGTTTGGTTGTTTTTGTTTTTTAAGATCCCCATGAACAGACCTTAGCCAACTTGATGGTACTTTTTCCTGGTGCCATCACAGGAAGCATGTGTCACACGAGGGGTTGTATATAAACACGTGGAGGTTTCTGGCTTCTTGCCTAGTCTAACCTGTCAGAAACGGTCTCGCTGGACCATTGTCATTCTCTGCAGCCTGTGAATTCTCTCACCTCCAAAAGGATAAGCAATACAGCATCACAAGCAGTTGCATTTTATCACTTCTCTTTTCCCTGAGGGTCCTTTTTTGGTCTTTATTTTCAAGCCTTAACTGCTTACAAGACTTGAGACAAGCCCTGAATTCACACTCTCATCCTCTGTTCTAGGTGATCAACAAATATGGCGATCTCTATGGAGCAGAACGCATTGCTGAACTCCTGGGTTTGGACAAAAATGCCCTTGACTTTAGCCCAGTGGAAGAGACAGTAGCAGAAGAGGCTTCTCTGGTGTCTTGGTACGGAGCTCAGGGGTTCAAAAGCCTGACATCATGGATCTTTTGCTTTCAGAGCACTAGAATATTGCCCTCAGGGTCGATCATCTAAAGACTTACAGTTTCTATTTCCAATATCGCTAAAAAGAACAACTAATGAAAATTTTTAAAATGTGTTTCTCGTGAGGAAACACATAACTTGAAGCTCAGGGGCATAATTCGATTATTAAACCCTGAAGTAACTCTGGACATTTGGTTTCTCCCCAATCCCCCCTCCCTTTTAGGCTAAGTTCTATCGATATGAAGTACCATATTTGGAAGCTGGGAGTTGTTTTTACTGACAATGTAAGTACCGCCTCTGGAAAAACAAGATGTTACTGCTGAGAATTGGAGACTCTCCTTGCCAACAATAAGCTAAGGAGAGTCCCAGAACCATTCAGGGAGCATCTTTTGAAGAGAAGAGGCAGAGCGATACTTCTGTCTTGCAAAAGTCAGGCAGGGTTTTACTTGGCATTCCTCAGGCTAGTGCATAGCCCCTAAATCCCTGTTGTCCTTACTGTCTGTCCCCAAAGTTGAGAACAATGGGTACATCACAAGGCGTAAAAATGGAGGGGGGCGCGGGGGAGAGAGACCCAGCTGAATTCATTATTTTTCCACAGTCCTTTCTCTACCTTGCCTGGTATACAACCATGTCCTTCCTGGGCCACTACAACAACTTTTTCTTTGCGGCTCATCTGCTGGACATTGCAATGGGTTTCAAGACATTGAGAACCATCCTGTCTTCCGTAACTCACAATGGCAAACAGGTACCAACTTTATATGGATCTGCAACACATGGGATCCGCGTATGCATGTCTTCACCCACCAAACCTTTGTATTCCTCTTGTGTACTTTTGAAAAGCTGTAGCCCTCACCAGCAAGGTATAGCTACAATAGTCTCGATTCAGAAATCCGTAGCATTGCAGGGATTTCCACCCAGGGAAGAGGAGAATGGATGGGGGTATACAGACTAATCACAAGCTCATAGGGGGAGAAGCCCATTTTAAAGCCCGCCCCTTCCTCCTGGAGACCTACAGCTATGGCTACAGCACCGGCAGGCCACTCCCTTGACTCAGATCACCACGTACAATGTCAAACTCGTTAACGTTTCACTCCTCGTGTGCACGAAGGAGGTGTGTACTCCCTTCACCACTAGGCCTCTGTGTAGGAGACGGAGGGGAAAAGTTAACATGTGCCTGGTTATCCCATTGTCCTATGACAGCATCCTTCGACCCTCTAAGGTCGTTGTCAGGCTCCTGGTACCAAGCTGAGGAAGAATCAGTGGCTCCCCCAGTGGCAGAGCTTGGATTCTAGTCAGTTCCAAAGTCCCCGGTGCTGGCACTGGGCTTCGAACCTCCCGGTCACACCTTCCATGAGACCAGGATGAAGCTGCCTGGCAAGATTGCCTCTGACTCAAACGAACCATGCAGATTGCTCAAATATAAATATTCCAGGCCCAGGGTTATTGATAATAGTATAACACAAGGAGACCTACCAGCCCAAAGAATCTCTCTTCTAATTCCGTCTTTCTGGGAACTTTATGGAGCCCTAGAATATTGGGGTGGCTCAGAGTACTTTAATCCCTCGATAACGGTGAGGTTAATATGCCCATTACGCTGCCCCTTAATAGGCCTGTTTCTCCTTGGGGGCTTGTCTACTCCCCTGTGTTGTTTCCTTTGGTCTCACATGTGTCTCTCAAGGTAGAAAACAAGCTCTCTCTACCCCACCCAGTTGGTTCTGACCGTAGGCCTCCTGGCTGTGGTGGTTTATCTCTATACTGTGGTGGCTTTCAACTTCTTCCGAAAGTTCTACAACAAAAGTGAGGACGACGACGAGCCCGACATGAAGTGTGATGACATGATGACGGTGAGGCCCGCACTAGGGGAGGGGGCGGATTTCCATTGTGGGAAAGACCACCCCGGAGTGGCAGCAGCAGTCATTTCCCGTATATATGCAAGGACAAGCTGAGTTTTTCTGGCATTTTTAATACGGTTGTTGTAGTAAAATTAGGTGTCTCGGCTGATAATAGGATCGGCTTCTACTCGACTACATACGGCAAATCTGCCTGGGAGGTGGTTTCTGTGGGAGCATCACCATGAGCTGAAGCACCCACAGCAGCATGGTCGGGTTGTTGGTTTCAGGGTGGGACCCAGCATTGACTGCTGGAGACCAATGCGTGTGTCAAGGGCGACTGCCCAAGCCTTTGTTCGTGTCCCTGTAAAACGGATACCACTTTAGTTTTGAGTGCTTAAGCTTCCTTGAGGCAAGCATCCTCAGCATAGTAGCCCATCACCGAAGCAGTGGTGTGAGCCATACACTTTTTCACCTCTCTGATTTCAATAGTCAGGTGGAAGGATAGTGAAAGGGCTGTGTGAGGGCAAGTTACCCCTCCATTATATTGTATGTGTGTAGACAGACAGGTATAAATGGTCCAGGCTTTATCCTGAGGCTAAGCAAAGACTACTGTGTAACATAGAATGGCTTCACAGTGTTTCAAGGCTAATGACCTTACAGACCCCATAACCTGTCTTTGGCCTATAACCTTTCAACTCATCACTGAGCATTTAACTGCTTATAGGACCCAGGCACACTAGGAGAAGGACTTTGGTATATAGGCCTGCCTCAAGGTATCTTACTATAAGAATGATGGGGCTTTCTGCTCCAGTACTGACTTTCAGTCTCTGAAACCCAGAGGCCGCTCCATTCTGTCCTCTAGGGCCATGTCGGTCTGTTTGGTAGTGTTGCCTGAAACGTACACATCTAATCTGAGCCACACTCACTGCCATTGGGGGGGTCTTACATTTTGACTTTAAGGAATAGGTAACACCAGTCTTGACGTCACCCTGACATAAAGTTAGATAGGCAACATGAAAATATTATCTTCGAAGAGTTTCCTCCGCTAGGGGATCCTCTACGACATTAGATCCGAGTATGACAAGCGAGAAACCGTCTTGTTAAAAAACCAACTTCTGCTATCTTTACCTGAATTGCCATTATTTTGTCTCTAGTGTTACCTGTTCCATATGTATGTGGGAGTGAGAGCTGGGGGTGGCATTGGTGATGAAATTGAAGATCCTGCTGGTGACCCTTATGAAATTTATCGCATTGTCTTTGACATTACCTTCTTCTTCTTCGTCATTGTCATCTTGTTGGCCATCATTCAAGGTACGGTTGTCAACTGAGAATTTCATGAATCAGTTTACTTGTTAGCTCAGCAAACATTAAGAGTTTACTAGAAGACAAGGACTTAGCTATATTGCAATCTCCTCCCAGCATTTGAGGTGGGGAGGATGGCGTCTGATATGGTGAATTTAGTGTGTTGAGCTACTTGTGAGACAACCAGTATAGATGTCTAAGCCTCTTAAACTGGAATACAAACTGACCAAACCTGGGTTCATCTGTGTGGTGGTGAGATCAGAAGGAGTTGTGAAGGAATAGCCAAAGAAGTCCTAGGAAGAGTAGTTCACAGCAGAGAATACATTACACAGAAGTATAGGAGCGAGGGTAAGCAGTTCATCAGGATGGAACATTTTAAAAAAATACAAAGTGACCCATGTCATTCCTCTACCCTGACCACCAAACAGATTATTCAAGATGCTTTGTCTGTTGTCACTAAAACCCTAGGTCTCATTATTGATGCTTTTGGAGAGCTCAGAGACCAGCAGGAACAAGTACGAGAAGATATGGAGGTACTGCTTTTCATAAGCACTGCTTGTCCTCATTGGCCAATTCTGTGTTTGTTTCTTCTGCTCCACATCTGACACCATCATTGGATGCTGAAGGGTGGAATGACCAATAGCATTAAATGACCGTTTTCCTGTGTCTCTCCTTTCAAAGACCTTGACCCCCTTTCCAACTAACGTCCTCACTGCTTTCGTTATCTTTTAACAGACGAAATGCTTCATCTGTGGAATTGGCAATGACTACTTCGACACAACTCCTCATGGTTTTGAGACACACACATTACAAGAGCACAACTTAGCCAACTACTTGTGAGTATCTGGCTAATAATTTAAGCAATTATGTTTTATTACTTTGCTTCTGCTTTTTCAGCAGAAACATGCCCATCTCTCGACAGGTGTTTGTAATAGACCGTGTTTTGCTCTTAAGGAGCCCTAGTGCTATTAGGCCACTCACCGCACAATCAGTAGTTCAAACTCACCAGTTGTTTCACGGGAGAAGGATGAAGCGATCTTTTCCTGAAAAATCTTGGAAGCCCTATGCAGCCTCATTAGGAGCAAGTATCAATAAAGGCCTATCCTTTCCACAGATACTGGATTGTTCATTCAAGGACTGGAGAGAGAGTGAGGCCCTCCCCTTGACAACTGTCCCTGCTCCACGATTCGGCCTGGGCAGGGTTGTCAGCTGACTTTCAGAGTCCTGATTTCAGCTCTAGGAAGTTAATATGCACTTTTGTGCAAATTTTCGTTTACAGAATATTCCATTATCAGGCTCTGGGTTTCGGCCCTCTCTCTCTACCTCTAATGTTATTTGACAGAAAATCTAAGTCTGTTTTTAAGAACGTGGTTATTGTCAAAATACAGGTGTTGTGTTTTTTTTTTTAATGTTGACTGAATGGAAGTGAGCATATGGTTCTTCCCTTTAGTAGTACTAGTCCCCCCAAAATGAAACTGCCCAGTGGACACTGACTCACAGCAACCTTATTGGACCCGAGGGAACTGTCTTTGGGATTTGAAAGCCCCATCTTTCTCCCAAGGTGGTTTCAAACGGCTGACCTTAGCATTTAGAGTGCTTAAGGGACTTAATCGTTGCCAGCCAACATTGTCAAAAAAAAAATAGACTGACCACACCTCCTTAACCTGCAAGGAAGTTCACACAGTGAGAGTTCCCAGTGACAATCGTGACCTGAAGCTATGAAGTGTAAGAAGTAAAGAGTATTCAGAAGGTGGGGTTCAGGTACTCTCTCTGTCCTCAGTGGAGCATTATGTCTTCTTTCCTCTCTTACCATCCCCTCCTGCTCTGCTAGCCTGAGAAGACTGCATGTCCTGTGAGTTCACAGACTGAGCTTTTCCGTCCAGCCTCCAGAGACTCTTGTGTCACAATCTATCACAGCTAAAGCGAATGAACCACACAGGCGTGTCCTAGTTGTCTACAGAACATTATTTCTAGAGTAATCCAAGCATCTAAGAGATCAAATATATAATTTCAATTTGATATTCAATTTTTTAGTAAGCCAGCTACTTTATCATTTGCTAAGAGTCTGACAAGGAAATCCTGATTTAAATAATAAAAAATTGCAGCCAGAATTCTTGTGTGCAAGTGATCATAGCTCAAGGTCAATTTTTAATTTAGCAACATGTATACTATATGAAGGGGTAACCCCCACCATTATATTTAATACATTTTCAAATGATTCCATACCTGGAAACATTTTTTCAAACTGATCTGTTTGTATGACAACACCTCCTCGTTTTTTTCTTCACTTCTACATTGTCAAATCACTGTCTTTTCATGTCTTTATTTGAGAAGTGAGCTCAGGTGTTTGGGGGCAAAAACTGATGCGGTGAGATGGCTGGGTGAACAGGTGCATTATCATGATGGCCAAACCAGTCCTCCATCTGCCACACAGTGTTATACGTAACTTTTTAGAAAACTTGATTAAAAGTCTGCCCTGGTGAAACAAACTCCAAATGCACTCACTACAGGTCATCAGAGTTCAGGAAGTTACAGAAAAAGGTTTGTTGTCAATCAACATTTCACCTTTTTTGAAATGAGAAAAAAATCACTTGTACATGAGTTTTTTCCCAGAGCAAGAAACATTTCAAAGCTGCACAGTTCCCTTGAGTAAGCCATGACCAAAAAACAAGGTGTAAATGAAGCTGCTTTTATGAAAAAAATCACTATGACCAGGGAGAACCTTCCAAGGTGATGCCACTGGGTGCACTAATTCAGAGCAAGTTGCTGGATATGATGCTTGCGTAGCAGGAAAAATGTGCACTAAGAAAGCTCCGCTCTGCCCAGTGCGATTGAGGGTACCTCTTGTATATTGTGCCCAATTCCCAAAGACACAGCAGGTGATACACATTTCAGCCCTCCTCCCTCCATTTTAAGTGTCTAACACTGTCCTTTTCTCATACCTCTTATCGTCATTGCAGGTTCTTTTTGATGTATTTGATTAATAAAGATGAAACGGAACACACGGGTCAGGTGAGAAATAAAACGCCCTCCCCTTCCCTTAGATAAGGACTGAGGCTTGAGAGGGCCTTCTCTTGCATGCTTTTTCCCAGGGCACCAAAAAGTGACGGAAATAAAATATGGCAGATTTCTCGTATGTACCTAGTGTCAACCCCAATTTAACCCAAAAGTCATCCCGCGTTGTCCTTCTCAGCAAACTCTTAACATTTTCTAAACCTGTATGGTTACTGCCTCTGAGTACAATAGTTGGAGGTGGGCAGGGCATGAGAGAAAAAGACCATGAGCTATAAGAGCGAGCATATAGCTTTAAGAGCCATCAGAAGAATCAAGAGAACAAAGGAGGAAAGAGTGTTTATCCAAACACGAGTTCCACTAGCGCATCTGCTCAAGCAAGCACTGAACGTTCCCACACTGTACACTCTTCTAATCAATTACAAGGGCACGGTATCGCCTATTGCTCACCTTTAAGTAGTTTCAGTCACAAATATTGGATCGATTCCATTTGGGGTGGGATTCTTCTCCACTGGCCTGAGGGTGGCCACTGGGGAGTAACCAACAAAGCCCTTGCCCCTTGGGACTCCTGTAAATGCACAGCACTGTTCCTACAGAGAGATGCAGGCGAAGCACACCCAGTGGACTTGCTCGACTAGAGCACCCTGTGTTCACATTGTTGCAGGAATCTTATGTCTGGAAGATGTACCAAGAGAGGTGCTGGGACTTCTTCCCCGCTGGTGACTGCTTTCGTAAACAGTACGAAGATCAGCTTGGATAGCTCTCACCCACAGAAGCTCCATGACTTGGGGATGGTCAGCTTCCAGAGAAAATTCCCATCTCACGGTTCTGCAACATATTTGAAATGTGACGTTTTCTAAATGCCTTTACTAGAAAGTGTTTGTTAAAAAAAAAAAATCTGATATTTTTGAAATCGATTTGGTTTTTTTGTGCCTAACGGACATAGACACTGTGGGAGATGACCTGTCAATGATTTTTTTTTTTTTTTAAGGTAGGATGGCAAGTCAAGGAATGTTTGTGAATGCCTTCAAGTGTTTCTGTTTTGATGGATAACTTGGTGATTAGGAAGATGGCTCGGTTTGAAGAAAGGGTAAAGTTTTAATGCCTAATACCTAAATTTTTAAACACTTGAATGTCAAATGACAGTGTCCCACTAGTGACTCGTGATCTGAACGAAAAATTTAACTGCAGTTTAAATTTCTCATGATACTTGCCAAGTGAATGTATTCAGAATCAGCTTGAAAACTAAGCAGTTAAAGAGAAGAAAACCCTACACTTTGTCGACACTGAAATATCGATTAAGTGCCTTAAAACCTCTTTAGACATAGCTATGCAAGTTTTTTTTTATGTTTGTGTTCTAGGTGGACAGTTCCATTAAATAGTTGTGTTGATCCTATGTTATGAAACTGCACTTGAGGGTTACTTTTTTTTTTTTTTTTAAGTAACAGCTTGTCAACTGCTGTTATTAGAAGAAAAGTATTGTACTGAAAAAATTCTGACGCCAAAATCGAGTAATGCTTTTATGGTCCCTTGTAAGTAGTGAAGCTGCTACGTTTAGGTGAATCTTCTCAAGTAAAAATGAAGTGCCCATTGCAATAAAGTAATACACACCAACACTTGGTTTGGCTTTTCTGATGCACCACTTCTGGGGAACACAGGTCGGTTCTGAGCCCTGCTTGTGAGGGGAAAAAAAAAAATCAAACCACACACCACCAGCATTTTACTGCGCCTTGTTCTTTGCATCTATTCTCTTAAACAGCATCTCCTGCCCTGAAGGAAATTCATCCAGCTTCTAGACCAGGACACAAGATGTATTAACATGCTGTCAAGCCCAGAGGTAGCCATTTACTACCTGCTCGAACAATCAATCAGGCTTCGGGCGTGCTTGTAAATTAGTTGTTAGTGGAGCGCAGTCTCACTCCCTTACTTTCACGGGACCCGACTGGGGTTTGTTAGGCAATCATGCTGTCCAGCCAGTCTTCAAGCTCTTCCTCAGTGACGCCGTTCGAGGCACGTGCTTGCTCTGAGCCCGCACCCTGCTCTTCAATCACGGGTTGTTTTGCAGGAACTGGGGAAATAAAAGCAAGGTGTAACTGCCTCCGATCAGTCCCAAGATTCAAGGTTTACAGCTTCCCCAGGGTCAACTCCATAATATCATTCAGCCCTAGTTATTACGTTGCTTCCAACAAGGGGGAAGCATTCTCGTTATTGCTCCTGCTCCCTGAGAAGGTACGGCAATACCTAAACAAATTAATACACGGGGTGGAGCGTTTACTCGTCTACGTATTCTACAGTTGAAGCTCATGGTTTTGGTTTTTCAAGATCAAGAGCTCAGTTTTTAGCTCTTGGGAAAAAAAAAAATAAAGTGACTACAGGACCACACTATCCCAAAACATGCACAAGTGAGATCGATAGGGGAAAGAAACAAACGATGCCGACTTGGCTACCAGGCCCTGCACAGTCGATTAAAAGGTCGGCTGCTGAAAAAGCTGAGGGCTACAAGCATCTTAATGCATTTTCCTGAGCAGAGAGGTTCAATCTCCAGCCCCGGGTTGAATCCTGCAAATCAGGCCCGCTGCCGCCTTGGAAGCCCGACATATTGAGTGAGAGGCACGTTGTCGGAAAGGTCAGCTCAGGGGGGTGCAGGGAGGGGAGCCCGGAAATAGATGTCCATGGACAGCTCCGGATCGATGGCAGACAGCAACGGAGACGCGGGCGGGGGGCGGGGGCTGACATGACAGCACTACCTTCCTCCTCCGGGGCCACCGTTGCGCCTCGCTCCGGTTCCGGCTCCTCAGCCGTCGGATCGGGCACGGTGCCGTCATCTCCTCCTCGGACGGGGCCATCGAGATGGAGCAGCAGGTCCAGTTCTTCTTCTAGGAGGTCGGCCGCTGCTGGCTGCGGGGCGGCGGGCGCCAGAGGCCCTGGTCGGCAAGCCTCTCCACCCAGCGCGGCGGAGGAGCCGGAGCCGGCAGGAGAGTGCAGCTCGGAGGCGGGGCCCCGCCCTCCGGACCCCGGGGTCCCTCCTCTCAGCGGCATCCCGGGCCCTTGGCCATCACTGTGCCTCTTGGGTTTCACCTGAGGAAGCTCTACAGGGACCGTGGCCTGAAAGACAAACAGAATCTTGCCGTAGAGGCTCACGTACAATCCACAAGTGCAGGGTTAACAGTCATTGTAACAGCAGAGCCTGGGGAGGCAGCTCACTGAGCGCGTCTCCTGTCCGGACCCTGGCACCCCTCACTGATGTGAGTTAAATGGGGGAAACCTCACTGAAAGGTCGCCCTTTCTACCCACCTCGGCCGTGTGTCCCCTATCTCACAGCTGCCAGGGAAAGGGCCGTGTCTCTTCAACCACCGGCGTGCAAACTGGGCATTTCCCTGGCTCTGCAGGCGTTGATATTTAAACCTACAATGCTGCTTAAAAGCTGTTCTCCCACCCCCACCCCAAAGAAAACATGACTCTGCACATGTCTGGAACGAGTTCCCAAAGCGGCAAAGTCACCAAACTGTAGGAGTCTGGCCCGTGGTTGTTAGGGGAGGTGAGACTTAGAACAGAGTCTGGCCGCGCCTCCCTCGGTGTCCTGCAGCTGCAGAGCCAGAGGCCGATACCACGTTCAAAAGGACTTACTGGTGCCCATTTCTTTGTAATTCCATCAAAGTTTAAAATGCCCCAGCCGAGAAGCTGCAGAACCCAGGAAGCCAATTGACCTGGCCTTTCTGCTTGGATTTCTCCGAGCCACAAACTCAATGTGCAGACCTGGCCCTTCCTGCCATTGTTGGCCCAACCAGGAAAAACAAGGGATGCTTCTTTGATCTCCACTTCCTTCCGTTTCCAAGGGACACTGAGTGGTTCCATTAGTTACACCTCTTAAATACCTTTTATAAATCCCACTTGACCTGCAGCTCTACTGGCATGCCTCTAGGCCTGGCCCCAGTGTGTATTCCTCACCTGGGGGTGGCAGTCATCTAATCTGCTGTCAATTTGAGGATTAGGAGTGCAGAAGTGAAGTCTAACCTGTCAATCTGAAGACAGCTAATGAAACCTGTATGGGCATGGCCTTCTCTGAGAATTCTGGGAAATGTGGTACTTCCTTCTTGAAGGCAGGAGACACTATCTCTCAGCTCACTTCCTGGGAGACACTGTAGCTGATGAGACACGTGGCAGCATGCTGATAGACCCTGAGCCCTGGAAACTGGAGGAGCCACGGGGAGACCCCTGCCAGCACTGAGCTGCTTCTACCACCACTGGATCCATAAGACTCTGCACCCACTGGCCTGTGGTTGTCCTGAAGAAGACTTTAGAGATTGGTATTGGACACATGGGCTAATATCGGACTTATGACCTAGGAGTGGATTGAGTTGGGATGTTTTCTTACTATACAGTGGCTCTTGTATATAAAACTCTTTCTTATATACATGTGGGTGCTTATGAATTTGTTTCTCTAGTCTGCCCAGACTAACATACTGGGCCTATGTAATAACCTAGTTCTCCTTCCCTCCTCTACACTAGCCTGGGCATATCTGTCTGTATGCACACACCCCATTCTCCGCTTTGCAGCCTGAATGTTCTCCACGATGACCACCACCACCATGAGGATGGTTAATGCACCACCTTTAAATATCAGCTCAGATAGACTCCATGCTTTAGCTCTTCCTTAATCTGCCCCTTTCTCAGGAAAGCCACTCCTAACCACACCAGAGAAGATCTGGTTCCCCTCTGACGTCCTCTCCCAGGATGCTGCCCAGCTCCTTCATGGGGCTGATCCCCAAGTGCACCATGTGTGTTGGTTATTGGATCACCATCCACTTTCCCCAAGAACTGAAGCCCTCAGGTTGCTCTGCTCAGCATTGTCCAACGCAGAACCAGCCGCATAAATGTTTGGAGTACGCTGGGTGCCAGGTTTTATATTTGGACATTTCTTTCACTCAACTCCATTCCATTTGATCTTTTGAAAAGTCCTTCAAGGGAAAGCAGTGCAAAAAATATTGTGAAATGATTTCATTCTCTCTGAAAATACTACACAACCCTCTGTCGCCTATCCAAACCCCTCGCTGGAAGCGAGGGAGGGCTGAGTATCTGCCCCACCCCAGGTCACATGTCGGGCTTTGTGGATTTTTACCTGGACCAATTCAGCAGCAACATTGAGTCGGAGTGAGAGGGGCAGTTGTTGGAGAGCTTGAACCAGCGATTCACAGTCCAAGTAAAGGGCCGAATTCTGGAGGGGAAAATGAGAATGTGCAGAAGATGATGAAATGTGCCCTCTGGAAATAAGTGAGCAAAACAAAATGGGAAGTAAACACCCCCGCACCCCACCCCCATCCGCTCTCTGGTGTTTCTTTTGGCCCAGAGAAGTGTCAAGCCCCTCAGTCGCACTTGAGATGACCATAACTTCATCATCTCCACTGTGAGAGCAGGACAACCACCTTCTTGAGGTGCATGTCACCTTGCAGAGGTGCCCTGACACCCCTCACACCTGGACTGTACATGAGATGCTGCTGCCCTTTCAATTGGAGGCTCATGGGATCGTTGACAGGTTGCAAGACAATATATGCATGTAATAGAATCTGAATGGACACTTCCTCCTCTTTCTCTTGCCTTCCTCCTGCATGCTGGCCTTGCCAAGAGGAGGGGAAAGCTTGCTCAGCAGCAAGTAGAGGGTAGCAGGCACAGCCAGAGGAGTGGCTGAGGTTGGCTTCTCTTCTAACCAAAAAGCAAGGGGAATCTCGATCTCTATCCAGGAAGACGGTGTTTCAGGACAATGGTAAAAGCTTTCTTTGACGCCTTTCCCATTCATAAAAAGTCATGGCTACACGCAGACCTCACAAACTGATACCATTGAAAAGCCCAGGCCAGATGGCCTCATAGCCCCTGTACATCTTGGCCACCCTATACATCTTGGCCACCCAAGAGAAAACAAAAAGAAAAGAAAGCTAAAATAAAAAGGTAACAACATGACCTCACATACAAGAGGTGAGACCTACCTAATGTCTACCAAGGTCCAGTGAGAACCACAGTCAGTAAGATAGAGGGAAAACCCAGTGATCACCTAATCTCTGTGAAGGAATATCTCTGATAGAGAGATTCATAAGAACTCTCAATAGAGAGTCATCCCTGTCGGGCTCTGCTCTTAAATCCAGCTCTACCCAAATCATACAGGAGGGCACAGGGACTGAAGGAATGAGCTAGTATTCCTACCCCCTTTCTGAAATGGCACCTGAGGTAGCTCGCTCTTGAAGAAAGCAGTCCAGCAGCGCCCATGTTTTCCTTTACGCTGGAAGACCGTACTTACATGTAATAAATACTGTGTACGGAGTGGTGGGGGGAGGGGGATTTTTTTTAAGTTCTTTATGAATAGGATAGAGAGTAAAAAGTAAAAACTGATGGAAAAGTGGGAAGCATTCTCCTGTCCTAAACACAGATCATTCGGGGCTGTGCTCAAATCGGTATGTCCACTTCTTGGACAAATTCTCCCTGACTTGCTGGAAAGTTGTGCTGCTTATTGCTATTTAAGCCATGGGGGACACCGGTAGCAATCCACAGGAAATAGCACCTTCCCCACAACTCCCCTCACCTCCAAGGTGTTTGCAAAATTACACTAGGACTACCCACCCCCTGTAAAGGTGAGAACTTCACCCTGTGGTCCCTGGCAGCCACTCACAGTTCCAGAGGAGACCACTGAGCAGTGCTGCTGTGAGTGTCCACACCTTCTCGGCCCTCTTCCTCTTCACATTTAACGTGAGGACAGATGAGTACAATGAAAACTACCTTCACAGTGGCCACAAGGAAAAGTGCCCGAGACTGCCGAAGGATACTCGGAATGGCTCTGTTCTGAATTCATTCTGTTCAGCTGACTCTCCCAATGGGACATCGTGGACACCCTTCCAAGGTCGGACACATCACACTGCCTCCACGACACCTCAAGCCACACCGGTTTCTCTGGTCCAGAACCTGGTGTGCAAATCCAACTTTTTCATAAACCTGGGCCAAGGCAGGAAGGAAGATATGTCGCCCATTTTGTCCCCTAAATGATTAGAGCAAATGTCTCAGGGCAAAAAAAAAAAAAAAATCTACTAAAGCAACTTGCAGGTGGTACTAATGCATATGTTTTAAAAACAGGTGTCATCTAATAACCATGACTTAGCTTTTGACCTTTTCACTCACCTAGCTATTTTTTTTTCAGTGGTGGGCCATTTGGGGCCCCTATATCCACAGGCCGGCCCCATATTCCATGACTGACCTGACTTGCAACACTAACTCAGAGGAACCAGCCAACACCTGTGGGAGAGACAGTGGGGGGTCAGGGCGCAGAAAGCATGTGGGTGCCTGATGGCTGTGAGCAAGACATTAGCCATGACCATTGGAGCAAAACCCTCCACCTGTGTCACCTGTCAACAGTGGGCGCTGGCCCCTGTCTGTGGGCCGAGCATCAGTCTTCGTGTTCCTCTCTGGCAAGGAACCAGATCAGACTCTCGGCACTCGGACCCTAGTGTTCAGTCTCCAGGGAGGGAAGAACCCCTGTCAACTCCACTTTGCAGGAAGAGAGCAACCGTTACTCAGGCCTGTGCAGCTTCTCCAGTAGTCACAGGACTCAACTGTATGCACTTGGGACCCCACCCCCACCCCCCAGACGCCACAGAGCAAAGGTACCCAAACCTGACAGCATCTTGGAATCAGCCCAGCAGCTTCTCAAGAGGTTCCCAGGTCTGATCACAGATATATATATATATATCTCTGTGGGGCCTGAGCATGCGCCCAAATGCCTGTTGTGCACAGCTGTCAGGAAGGTCTAATGAGAGGTTACCTGCTCAGCCAAAATAACAAGTGGGCCAAAAAAGTTCCAGTTGAGTGTGTGTACACACACACGTACATATATAGGTATAGATACATACATATATGTACCAGTCCCTTTTTTTTTTTTTGCACTCAAAGAAGTTCTCTCATTAGCTCCCTCCTCTTATGCGCCCCCCTGGTTCCATATGGGAATGATAGTCTTTCAAAAATTCTACTCCTGGATCTAAGGTGAAATACAAGTTGTCTGACTTTCACCTTTTTCTTCACTTTCAACCTTTCCTAATTCCCAATTTTTTCTACATCACATAAACAAGCCTTTTGCAAAGCATTCAGCAGTCAATTTTACAAATCGATCCCCCTACCTGGAGTGTGTATGATACTCTGATGTCCTTCCACAACAATTAAGCATAAAGTCAGGCCCCAGAAGTCAAAGGGGACTCTTGCAACAGATACATATACTGAATGCAGAGTCAAACAGGCAAGACCAGACTTTTCTGGCCTGTTGCTCAGTCACGTCCCTGAAGCTGGGGACAGATTCTCTCTCTAATCATTTCAGAGGCAGGAGTGAGAAATATGAAACCCCTAGGGGAGCGAGCAGTTGACACATTTATCGACAACCAGCAGGTTGAAAGGTCCAGTCATCATCCAGGGGCTTTGGGAAAAGAAAAAAAAAACCCTGGCAATGAACTTCAGAAGAGCCAGCCCTTGAAAACAACTCTGACCCTTCAAGGGGTCACCATGAATCAGAAGGAATTTGATGGCAAATGGTTTGATTTGCACCACCACCCCTCCCCCCCAACACACACACACACACTCACTCATCAAGGAACACATAACAAGTCACCACTATTCTTCATTCATCTTTTTTTTTTCTCTTTAATTTTTTTTCTTCATTCATCTTAAATGGTCAGAATCCCTTCAACTCTGTGGCCCTACTCGGTTCTGACCCTCATGCAGATAGAGGTGCTATAGTAAAACGTGATAAAGAGGTCAGATGATACCCTGCTATCAGAAAGAATAGGGTTTGGGGTTTATAGACTTGTCTTAAAACAAGCAATCAACTAATTGGAATGTCAGCTTAGTCCACAGGGAAGAAAGCACACTAACCTGTGTGATCCAAGCATTGTAAATAATTAAACTTTTAAGACTGGAGGATGTTACGCTACAAAAGCATAAACTGTGAGCATCTGGCTTACAGAAAGCTCTGGATCACAGTGGAAGCCCAAAGCCCATTTGAAGGGTTCCTCCATGTGTGCAGTAAATGTCTGCAGCATCCCCTATGTGCTCTGACTGGGGACGTGAAGAACCTGCCATCAGTGCACCGGAAAGAGGACTATGGCAGATGTTGGTAGATTAAAATGTAACACTCTATCACTTGATCTCCCTTTGATCCATTCTAAATCTGTTTTAGTTTTCAATATGTTCTGCTCTTTTCAAATGAGATTTTTTTCTTAATTTTGTTTCTGTTTGGGGGGGGGGGGTTCTTTTTTGTTTTGTTTTGTATGTTTTTCTGTATATGAAACCCAGGATAGGTGATACTATAAAGACAGTAGCTGGACTAGTAGTTTCTTAGGGGTCTGGCAGCGGAAACAAAAGGGAAACAGGAAGCTAATAACAATGAGTACAAGAGGGGCTGAGCCCTGGTGGCGTGGTGGTTGTGCACGGGACTGCGGCCCACTGGGATGGAGGTTCAATTCCAGCTCCACGGAGCAAAGACTGGGCCTCCTACTCCCACCACTGGAGGGCAGTGATGCCCAAAAAACAAAAACATAAAAACAATGAGTACAAGAACAAAAACAAAAAGAAAACGTTCTAAAACTGATTGTGGTGATAAAGGTATAATTCTCCTTAATTAATAAACTATTGAATTTTAAGATGTATGAATTATACATCAATAAAACTGCCAAAAAACTAAAATGAGTTCACAAGTCTTCAAATAATCATGTGCCACCTTTTAAAAAATAATAAAAATGGGATTTTATCACACATTAAAAATGTATATACTTTCATAACATATATGGTAAATGTCCCTGAAATTCTTTTTGAGAATAGTCAGAACACCATGTGAAGACAATATTGAATATACACAAAGCAAATTAGAGTTTATGGATTTACTGGAAGACTTTCATGGAGTTTGTCCTCATTTTACAACTTTATTCTTCCAATTTGAGGAGAGTTCCTTAAATCCTAAAGAAGATGAAGTATTTTCTCAAGTAACACCAGTAACTATGTATGCGTGTGTGTGTGGGGGGGGGGTCATTTAAGGGGGAGGTGTCAACAGGGCAATCACACAGGGAGTGTCAAGCAGCAAAGTAATCCACTCAGGATCCTAGCTCTGTTTTGCCCTGGCTCTTGAGCTTGCATGAGTTCTCACAAATGTCAAAGCACACACGTGAACCCTGCATCACTGTAACCCCCTGAACACGTTCCACACAAGCTCGGTAACTGGGGCTAAACCGTACATGGGTTGCCAGGTCCTTTTCCATGGGTGGGCTGTCTCCTCAGCCAGTAAGAGGGCCTGTCAAAGGTCACGGCTAATTTTCATTGTACCTGTTTGGTGCTCGAAGCTTCGCCGTCCCACTCTTTCTCCTCAGCAAACCGGAACTGTGAGAAGGAGTCCCCTAGGAGCAGAAAAAACAAACAAAACTGTTTTCTATAAAAGTCACAAAATTCCGGGGTCTCTAAAATATCCCTGCCTCCCAAAGTTCCACTGCTGACGAGCTAACGTCCCGAAAGTCCAGGGCGTCACTCAGAGGAAGGCTGTGGGCCCACATTATCGTTGGTGTTCTAGAACGTGGGGGCAACCGAACGCTCGGCTGCAGGCAACACTCTACCTGCTTCTTGAGGGACAGCAGCCCTCGTCATCTGCTCATGGGTGGGGTATCTTCATCTCATCTCCTGAATATGCACAGGGAAAAATCTACTGAAGGAGGGGTGGGGGGGTCTTATGGGATGGATAAGGTGAATAGAGAGGAAATAGGGCTTCAGGAATTTAGGACCTAAATTGATGACAATTTAACAGCCCCTAAAAATAGCACCTTGGAGGAGAGCTGAACGACCTCCACCAATCACGGCAAGCTAGATATCTAAGAAGTCTGCCGAATGCAAAGTGAAGCTCAAAGAATGTGCATGAGATGAAGCTATTGTACTCCTCTGAGCTGCTGGAATGGAGGGCAGGAGAATGTGAACACTATTCCATAAGTGCTTTACACCTCATCCTATCAGCAGTCTTTCGTTTGTTCTAAGTCTTTGGTCTCCTCTGGAAGACCCACCTACCCCTAGCCATTCCAATTTTTTTTTTTTTTTTTTAGGCATCACTGCCCTCAGGTGGTGGGAGTAGGAGGCCCAGCCTTTGCTCCTGTGAGCTGGAATTGAACCTCCAGCTCACAGTGGGCCGTAGTCCCGCGCACAACCACCACGCCACCGGGGCTCAAACCTCCAATCTTATTCATAGCGCAAACCTCAGCTAAAGGGCCACTTCCTCTTGAGATCTCTCTCAGGTGATGGAACCAAAGATCCTCCTCTATGCTTTTAAATGAATGGTGACTGCAGAGAGAAGTTCAGAATTGAAATAGAGTGGACAAAGTCCTACCATTGTTTTCAAAATACATCGCTCACGATATTAAAAATTCAAATCAAGGCAACCGTATTGAGAAGAACCACTTTTTGTCACTGGCAGGGATAAAATCACTACTCTCATTCTTTGGCAACTCTGTTCGATCCCTCATAACTAGTGATATCAGGAGTCAGAATAATATAATTAACACGGTTGCCTTTTATGTGTATGTAGACATGTCTATGGTACATACATATCTTCTGACAAGATATGTATGTGCTTTTTTTCTCAATGCAACATTTTTTAAGGGACTACAATAAGGTCATAAAAAAACCTTTAAATATTCTAAAGTGTCACAATGATACAAACAATTACTTGTTGGTGATAATACAAGTAAACATAAATTAATCATAAAGGTAAAAACTTAAATATTTGAAAATGTGAAGATTCTCTTCCACGACATTTTGATTCGAATAAATCCAAACTAGAATTGTAGCATTAGGTTATAGAAAATAATAAACAACTATCAATCAGTCCGCAAGAGATAGCTAAAATTTCTATCTAAAAAAAATCTTTAAATATCTTCATTTTAAAGCAATGAAAGAATGAAAACCAGTCATTCAATTAATTTTGTAAAGTAGAAAAAAATATATGAAGAAACTGGTAAAAGAAACCAAGTTTTTCTCTATAAAAAAGATAAATATAGGGCTGAGCCCTGGTGGTGTAGTGGTTGTGCGCAGGACTGCGGCCCACTGGGCTGCAGCAGCAGCTCTCCGGGAGCAAGGCTGGGCCTCCAACTCCCACCAGAGGGCAGTGATGCCCACAAAAAATATATATGTGTGTGTGTATGTATGTATTGTGATAAGTGATGTACGAGCCCCCAATAAAATTACTATATATATGTACATATATATGCCTATATTCTCATCTGTCTGAATGACAGCCAGGATTAAGCTTAAATATTTAAGCTAATGCCACTGTTTGGTTTGGGTTTTGTTTTAGTTTAGAAAGGGTAACCACTGCAATTAGAAAGGAGAATGGGGGTGAGGAGAAACTGAGATGATGACATGGGGGGACAGGGCACTAACCCACCCCGGGGGGAGAGTATTGGTTGTGTCTCCCTCCACAGGATTGGAGTGTGCATACAGACCCCGCCATGGCGCACCAAACCAGGAGGGCAGCGTAACACATGGAGAAATCCATGAAAAGACTGCACTATAGGACTGACCGCAACCA
Organism: Nesogale talazaci; assembly: GCA_004026705.1. Lineage (NCBI taxonomy): Eukaryota > Metazoa > Chordata > Mammalia > Afrosoricida > Tenrecidae > Nesogale > Nesogale talazaci. The sequence continues at coordinate 31,018 of PVJH01011008.1, read as the reverse complement.
GAACCAGTCTGACCCCCATTCTGGAAGTGTGTGCCAGGTCTAGTGTCATTCTCTGATGGGGGAATGGAACCCACCTACCATACCCAGGCGGAAGCAAACCAAGAAGGAAGGAAAAAGAGAAAAAGGCAGTTGGCCTAGACTCCATATGGGCACACCAAGCTCAGAGGATGAGGCCCCTGCATGGAGCTGCTAAGGCACAGAGAGGACTGTGGGACGGCCAACAACTCAAGACATGGTTTCCCCTATGTGGAGCATACGGAGACAGGACAATAATGGGGATGTATGGCGGGGAGACAGGAGGGAATGGAGTGTAACAGATTAGCAATCAGAATAATCAAGCACAGAGCCCCTGAGGCGCCTCAAGAATGGACTTCAGGCTAGGATGGGCAGCCTCTGAATCTCCCTCAGGACCAGGGAGGAGGGTCCCATGGGGGGCAGAAAACAGACTTGGACCTATCTAGGGTCTTTTTTCTTTTCTCTCATCTTTTTCTTTTCCCTTTTCTTTTTTTGATCATGAGATTTTTTTTATTGTAGGATTAGGACATGGGTGAGTTGCCTAGTTATATGGGTTGGACCATGGAAGGGAAGCCTGGGGAGAAGACAATGGGGGCAATGGCCTCAGACAGCAAAGGGAGAAGGAGGTGGGGAGAAGGGTGGGATGGGTGAACAGTGTGGCGAGTGGATGGCATCATGGACAGGGGAAGAACTAGGGAAGCAGAACCAGCCTCTAGGAGAGGATAGAGAGCCTGTTTTAGAGCAACACCAAGTCAACTGAGAGGAAGCACCAGAGGTGGAAGAAGGGGGAAAGAGATGGCAGGGCAAGGGGAGGTAAAAGGAAACAGAGAAAAGCTCTAGAAAGCAATGGTGTAGGTAGGGAGATTAACAGAAGTGTGCACTCATACAAACGCATTAATCCATAACAATAGTGATACTGGTCTATGTACATATATTTATAAGGCAATACACTAAAATTGTAAATGTGCCTTGACTCATACCTTTCCTCAATACAAGAACACTTTCTTCTAACAAATTGACATTCTGTGATGCTCACTTCGCCTACCACACGCCCCCCCCCCTCCAACATTGCTGAAGACAAAATGGGCTCATAAGAAGATGTGAGGACAAAGGAGGGTGCCCAGCTATCAAAAAATACAGTGTCTGGAATCTTAAAGGCTTGAGGTTAAACAAGTGGCCATTCAACAGTAAAGCAACAAAGTTCACATGGAAGAAGCACAACAAGTGGTGTGATCAAGAGGAGTCGAGACTGGACAACAGGCATCAGAAGATTTATAAAAAAATCAGTAAACCAACAAAAATGCATTGGTGAGAATGGAAGAGGGTTGAAACAGAGCCCCAAAGCCCATCTATGGACAGTGAGGCACCCCCCTCCCCCCACAGAGAGGTTGCAGGGAGGGGGGTGAATCAATCAGGGCACAGTCGAGTCATGCATTACACCTCTGTTCCCTGGAAGCCTCATCGACCCACTCTCCACCCTAGCCCCGCTATCATGATCTCAGTGCCTCCTCCCAATCTAGACTAGATGGGAGCATGTACATGGGTATAGGCAAGAGATAAAACTCACAACACATGGGCCCCAGGAGCACGAATCGGAATGGTGATACTGAAAGGGTGGGGGGGGGCAAAGGGGAGGGCGGGGAGGGGGGGAGGCGCCAATTGCAATGAATGGTATCGATTGCAATGAATGGCACATACCCACACACCCCAAGTCAGGGGGAAGAACAACAGAAACCAGAGGAAAAGGGAGATGGCAGTCGAGGTGAGATTTGAAAATAATTAAAAATATGCAATCTATCAGGGGGCCACAAGGGTTGGGGGAGGGGAGAGGGTAAAAAGGAGGAGCTGATCCCAAGAACTCAATGGAAAGTAAATGTCTAGAAAAGAATGATGGAATGTATTTTTGAATATGCCAGATACATGGTTTGTTTGTTTGTTTGTTTGTTTTGGCCTTACTGCCCTGGTGGGAGTAGGAAGCCAGCCTGGAGAGCTGCTGCTGGATTTGAACTGCCAACCCTATGGGCTACAGTCCCGCACACAACCACTACACCACCAGGGCTCAGCCCTGATATATGGTTTGTAACAAGAGTTGTAAGAGCCCCCAATAAAATGACTTTTTTTAAAGGGGAATTATTATCTACTTATTTTGAAGAAACATTAATGTAAGTAGACTACTCAACAGAATTATCTGAAAATAAATAGTAACAATAAAGGGTTCTGAGAGGTTACAAAGTTTACATAGAAAATCTCATTTCCAAGGAAATCCAGTTAGAAAAAAAGTAGTATATACTCATAAAAGTAGTATACACAAATTTCTAGATAGGAACAAACAAGGAATAAATGGCCCTTTTTAAAAGACCTATTTTCAAAATCAAATTTACCAAGGGAAATTAAACAATTATACCCTAGACTCAAGACAAAACATGAGATACCATTTTACATATATAAACCTACAAGTTCAATACAATCTAAATTCCCAGAGGGTTTTTTTTAACCTGCTCAAATTATTTTAACCATTTGGAAAAATAAGATGGATATTGTTCTGTGTTGCTGAGTGGCTTTCAACACAAGTATCCTATCACACAGAGTGGAATCTCGACCCACCCATCCACCCACCTCTCCCAGCCAGGGTTCACCATGCCTTTTCCTCCCAGGGAGCAAAGGGTAGTCTGGAACCACCACCACCAATTTGGCGAGCAGCCAAGTGCCTGACCATTGCTCATCCAGGGCTCATGAAACAATGGCTAGTACTGTCAAAAGTTACGTCAGCAGGACAGAGTGCAGAAACAACTGTATCCTAAGCGGTGTGGGGGTTATTTTATAGTGCTAAAGCCACTGGCTAGTTATGTGGCCAATTAAGCTAAGACTCCTCTATGTCAGTGCTCATTAAAAACATGCCTGATTTAAAAAAATATATATGCCATACAGAACAAAGATGTTAGAAGAACACCATGACAGTACAATAAGAACACAAGGCTGAATTTCTTTAAAACTTCAGAGTGGGGAAGATATACTTAAAAACCATAAAAATTCAAATCGTGTATGACAGAAATTATAAACACCCCAGGAGAGTGTGTAGCAAGATGATTATACAGAGATGATTATACTTTCTCTTAGGGATACAGCGTTGTTCGGAAGTCTAGTGGAATAAAACAATCCCAAAGGAAAATAGGAAAAAGGAGAAAGGGGTGGGTGATATACAGAAGAAACGAATAATAAATGAGAATATTAAATCTGGTTTGGTTTTTAATTGGTTAAGTACCGTATGTATTCGTGTATAAGCCAAGTTTTTAAACGCTTTTTTTTTCTTGGTTTTTGGATGCTGCAAAAGGAAGCTTATTGTTTTCATTTGGTCCCCAGCTAGGACTGGGGCTCCCAGGTGGGCGGTGGCCCTGAGTGACAGGGTTGGCTCAGGTAGAGGGGCACAGGCCTGCAGGTGACTTGCGCAATCCCTAATCATGGTTCAGGGTGAGCATCTCAGAGAGTTAATTGCCTCGCCTGGTCTAGAGGGCTGGCTAGGTGGTCTCCAGGTGGACCCCCAGCACGCAGCTCCAGAAGGGCCTGGTTGAGTTTTTTCTCCAGGGCCAGGGTCGCTTTCTTGGTGTCAAGGCTTCTACCCCACTCATCCTGGGGCATCTCTGCACATCCTGGATGTGCAGCTTCCAGAGACACTCAGCCCTTCACACTGCTTCACGGAGGAAGTGTCCCCCCACCCCCTCCAAGGCCACATCATCGTGGTCCAGAAAGAAGTCCAGAGAGAAGTCAGTGCAAGAGACCCGCAGGTGCAGGTTGACCAACCGGTGGACGTGGCCTCAGCTTCAGTGGAATTAATTCTGACAGATTTTAGAGCTCCTGATGGGTCGGTTTGGAGGTCACCACACACAAAAAATAAAAGTGTTAGCTGCTCCCTATAAGAGGGGATGGCCAAGAAGATGGTCCCGAAGGTGATGTGCAGAAAGGAAGCTGGAGAGTGGTCACAGGTTGAAGGAAGAGAATCCCCGATCTCTTCAGTTCAAACATTGTGGAAGCAAGGCACAGATCCACAGGACCACAGGGCAAGTTCAACAGCACATTTTTATGTGTTTTTTGTGGTAAAATCGGTGCCTTCGCTAATATTTGGGTTGGCTTATACTTGAGTAAATACAGTAGCTGCATGCTTTCTTCAATATTATGTTATAAACAATCATGCATTAATGTTCTGTAAGATATTTGCTTGTGTGGCTTCACAGATCTTTTTATAATTAACACAAAATATCAGTAATGCAAATAAAGCATGCTACACCTATCTATCCCAGTATCTGAAGATTCTATTTGAAAATTAAATAAGAGTCCAGCAATGGTGTATTGGCTCATTGCAAACCAATCTTCTTACTGAAGAAAGTTACCAAGGCAGTGAGAACTTTTTTTCATTTTCATTTTTGTATGTGTGTGTGGAGCGGGGCATCACTGGGAGTAGGAGGCCCAACCTTGCTCCTGGAGAGGTACTGCTGGATATGAACTGCCAACCCTGTGGGCTGCAGTCCTGTACACAACCACTATGCCACCGGGGCTCAGTCCAGCAGTGAGAACTTAAAAGAAGCACAGGAAGGTCATTCTAACCCTAGTGGCACTGTTCAGTGTTAACCACAAGGTCAGAAGTAAAACCCATGAATCACTCACTGGGAGAAAGATGAGATGATTTATCCCCGGAAGATTTACAACCTTGGAGACACTACATGGTCAAAATCAACTCAATGGCAGTAAATTTGGGGATTTTGCTTTTTTGTTGTCCTTGTTCCCCCTTGAGGCATGTGTCAATGTGAAGGGCAAAAAGGAGTGAGAGGCAGAAGGCTGAGAATCAGGTGACACCCTGGAAGGTTGTGAAGCTGAAGAGAACTGCTAGTCTTCTAGCCCTGGATACGGAAAATGCAGCATGCAGGGCCCCATGGGCCAAGAAGAGTCTCAGAAAACCCAGCCTTTCAGATGGGAACCCTGACGAGCTATCTCCAAGGAGAGGAGGGGAAGCAGTAACAGACGAGGCAGCCCTCACAAAGGCCGAAGCCAGCTGTGCAAGGAGCACCCACATGAATTGTGCCCACAAGAAGCCAAAGTCAGTACTTCAGAGAAAAAAATCCATAGGCCCATGAAAATATTCCCTAAAACGCTTCATACAGTGTATAAAATCCATTAAATTTGTTAAGAACCATAAAGCATATCAGGAGACAAGACTAAAATGAACAAAAATTGAGGGGGGAACCAAGAGGGCAGACATTTTATTGGATACTGCTCTTATCACAATCCATCCACCCATCCATTGTGTCCAGCACATTTGCATATGTTACCATCATTTCCAAAACATTTTCTTTCTACATAGGCCCTTGGTTTTAGCTCATTTTCCCTCTTCCCCAACCCTCCCTCTCTCATGAACCCTTCATAATTTATTTTCATGTCTTATACTGACCGATGTTCCCTTCACCCACTTTTCAACTGTCCATCCCTCTGGAAGGAGGTTATATGTACATCATTGTGATTGGTTTCCCCATCTCTCCCCATGTTCCCCTCCTGGTATCGCTACTCTAATTACTGGTCCTGAAGGGTTTATCTGTCATGGATTCCCTGTGTTATCAGTTCTTATCGGTATCAGTCAGTCAATAATATAACATGCTTTGGGTCTAGCCGAATTTGTATGGTAGAATTAGGATAATAATAGTGTGGGGGGGGGGCACTGAAGAACCAGAGGAATGTTGTATGTTCTTCTTGGTGCTGTGCTCACCCTGACTGGCTTGTCTCTTCCTTGTGACCCTTCTGTAAAGGGATGTCCAGTTGTGTACAGATGGACTTTGGTTCTATGCTCCCCCCTCATTCACACTGATATGATTTTTTTTTAATCTGGGTCTTTGATGCCTGATCCCTGATCCCTGATCCCAACAACATACTATGAACACACAGGCTAGTGTGTTTCTTCCATGTGGGCTTTGTTGCCTCCCAGCTAGATTGTCACCTGCCTATCTTCATTCCTTTTAGACCCCAGATGCTATATCTTTTGATAGCCGGGCACCATCAGCTTGCTTCACCATATTTGTTTATGCACACATTTGTCTTCAGCAATCATGTCAGGAAGGTGAGCATCACAGAACAAAGTGTTCTTATATTGAGGGAGTACTTCAGTAAAGGTTCAATGTCTGTCTGCTATCTACATATTAAACCTATGACTATATGTACATAGGTCTATTTACCTATCATTATATATAAATATATGTACATATGTACATGCCTGTGTTTATACCTCTATAGGGCTGAGCCCCAGGGGCGTAGTGGTTGAGTGCAGAACTGTGGCTCACTGGCTTGGCGGTTCAAATCCAGCAGCAGCTCTCCAGGAGCAAGGCTAGGCCTTCTACTCCCACCAGGGGGCAGTGATGCCCTCCCACAAAAAATAGATCTCTATAAATGCCCTTCGCTTCCTAGTTCTTTCCTCCTATCCCACTATCATGTTTGGCCTTCATTCAGGTTTCAGTAATTCCTTTTGGCTACATTGCCCTTGATCAAGCCCAACCAGGCCTCCTACACCCTCTTTACAATCCACTTTGCATCACTTATTCCCTTCCCTGGAGTTGTTAACACCACTTCCTTCCCCCCAGCTCCCCTACCCCTCTCTCCCATGTTCCTCTGGAACCATTGGTCCGGTTGTTTTCTCCTCCACCTAGCTTATCTAGACAGACATGCAGAGATAATAATATGCATGAAAACAATGCAGAGCAAAACAAAGCAACAAAAGAAAATAAAACAACAACAAAACCGACCCCCCCAAAAGAAAAACATCAATAGTTCAAGGTCTGTTTGTTGATCTTTAAGAGTGTTTTCCGGTCTAATTTGAAAGGGTTCCACACCCTGGGCCCCAAATCTATTTGTGGTTTTCCCCAGGAACTTCATTGCTTTGCTCCCCTTGCTGCTCTATTGCCCATCCTGGCCCACCAAGACACGAGGATGATATTCCTGCTCAAGGCGGCTGATGCACAGGGATGACCATAGGGCTGACCCACCATGAGACATGACACCCCCTCACTGAGCACTACAGGGAACAACACTGGAGACACAGTGCAGACACTGTGCCCCATCTGACCCCACCACACTGGGGCAAAAAACAAAGCTTTTTAAATTGTCATGAGCCTAGCATGTAGAGGCCAATTTTAAATAATATGATTGTTATTAAAGAATGCCAACCTCTCAAAGGCTTACATTGAAGATGAAAGAGTATTCAGACTTGTCAAAACTATCAACTCTGGAATCAAAACTTCATCCAGAAAATGATATACCAAAAATTCTTCTTGCTGACTTTTCTTTTTTAAAAAATTAGCACTTCATCCACGTGTCATACAAATCAATAATTCAATCTTATCAAGTCCTCAAATATTACCAACCCCATGATATACTTTTTTATTTATTTATAAATCATTTTATTGGGAGCTCTTATAGATATCATAACATTCCATAGTTCAACCCCATCAAGCAGTATTATACAATTGCTACCACAATCTGTTTCAAAGTATTTTATTTCTTCTTGAACTCCTTGATAACAGTTCCCCTCTCTCCCCTCCCTTCAGCTGACTTGTTTTCTGACCATGGTATGATCAAATGTTTTACTACTCTTCTGAACATCAGACAGTTGGACACACAGAACCGGTCAGGGCTCTGGAGACTGAGTGTCAAAAGCACAGAGAGTTCATGTCATATCTTAAGTTGTGTGTTCAGACAATAACGCACTACTTTCTTTGTGATTCTTCAAAGTCCAAGTCCACATTCTACAAGCGATTCTGGAACTTCCCTGTCATCTGCTTAGAAAAGACCTTCAAATATGATGGAAGAGCAGTCAAGAAATAATAATAATAATAAAAAATAACCCAGTGCCATAAAGCAGATTCCAAAATCACAATAACCAAATGGGACGGGAAATATTTCCAGGGGATTTTCAAGGCTGTAAATCTTTATGAACACAGGCTACCTCACCTTTTTCCTGCAGAGCAGCTGGTGGGTCTAAGCTGCGGACCGTTCAGACAGTAGTCTTCCACGTAAACCACGGTACCACATAGACTTGGAAAAGGGTCAGCTAAAAAGAGGAAGAACCCCAAAGAAATGGAAAGACTGAAAATGAGGCAGGACAGGGCAGTGCTTCTTGCTGTTGTACCCCAGTCAGACCCAAGGGGACAGCACCCAATCATAGCAGCAGTAGCAACAACCTGTTAAATAAGCTACTGGACCAATAACGAAGACCCAAGATATTCTATGTTGTAGATGAGAAATCCAAATAAGCATGCCTGGTAAATCAATAATCGTTTACAAAGAAGGTAATTTATTCCCTAGAAACTGACATTCTATATATATTATATGTGTTATATTATATATGTGGTATATATAAACTGTATAAATATATACATGTGCAATATACCATGTGTGTATGCTATATATACATTTTAAACGGTAACAATGCTAGTATATCTGAGATTTTGCTTATTTCCTATATATATATATGATGATGGGGAAATAGATCTATGTGCATATATTTATAACTTTAATATTAAAATCTATAAATAGCAGATGGATATCAGGCCTCCAACTCAAATACTCCCTCAATGCAAGAACACTTTGTTCTATTAAACTGGTATTCCATGAAGCTCACCTTTCTGATATGATCGCTGAAGACAAACTGGGTGCATAAGTAAATGTGGTGAAGAAAGATGACGGTGCCAGGCTATCAAAGATATAGTGTCTGGGGTCATAAAAGCTTGAAGGTAAATAAGCGGCCATCTAGCCGGGAAGCAACAAAGTCCACATGGAAGAAGCACACCAGCCTATGTGATCACAAGGTATTAAAGAACAAAGAATCATATCATTGTGAATTAGGGGAAGTACAGATTGGGGATGGAGAACCTGTCTGTAGGCATCTGCACATCCCTTTGCAGAAGGATTGCAGGGAGGAGACGAGCCAGTCAGGATTCAGTGTAGCAATGATGGAACATACAAGTTTCCTCTAGTTCTTTAATGTTTCCTTTCCTCCCACTATCAGGATCCCAATTCTACCTTGAAAATCTGGCTAGACCAGAGCATGTACACTGGTACAGATTGGAACTGGAAACACAGGGAATCCAGAGCAGATGAACCCTTCAGGACTAGTGGTGAGAGTGGCAATACTGGGAGGGTGGATGGAAAGTGGGGTCAAAAAGCATTTCAGCACTGACAGGGGTCTCTCTGGGGCTTCTCAAGCATCTCAGTGCTGACCGGAGTCTCCATGTGGCTTTTCCATCTCCATGAAGCTGTTCTGGCTTCAGAGTTCTGGTTCCATCAGGGTAAGCCCATGTGGTTTCTCCTCTGGGATGTCTCACAGGGAGCCCGCCTTGTGTCTTGTCAGTAGAGTGGCTCCAAAGGAGTGAATCAGTGAGTCTCTCACCTCCAAAGGGAAATACCGGGAGATTTCCCTGAATTCTCAGGAGAAAGACATGCCCACCCAGAGGTCTCATTGGCTACCTCCAGAGAGACAGGTTAAACTCCTCCCCTACACTCCCAATCCTGCAATTGACACAAGAGTACAGGACTGCCACAGACCACTCCTGGTCAATTTGACACTTTCACATAATTCTGTAACCATATGTAATTTTCAAATATTAGTAGAATCATCTCTACCTAACAGGATAAAACTAAAATGCATACAATTCTACATGTGCCACCATCATTTAAAAATAACATTCTAGGGGCTGAGCTCCAGTGGCATGGTGGTTGAGTGGGGGACTGCGACCTACGGATTTGGTGGTTCAAATCCAGCAGCAGCTCTCCGGGAGCAAGGCTGGGCAGCTCCCATGACCACCAGAGGGCAGTGATGCCTTCCCCCAAAATAATAATAAATAAATTAAAATAACATTCTATAAGTGAACAAAATAAAAAATATCCTATGACTTACAATTGCAGTTAAGTAACACCCACACCTTAATCCTTTAATTCTATGACTATATATTCCCCCACCTATGAGAGTTTGTAAGCCAACCACTTCATGCCTTCAATCCCCCATTTTGAGTATCCAATTTCTATATTGCCCACTTACTTCAACCCAGTGCTCTGTGGAGACAATCATATTTTTGACGTGAAGAATCTTCATTCCAGTTGGAACCTTGTCAAGTGTGCATCAATAAGCAAAGTCAAATCAGGACAGGCCATTCACAGAGTCTACAGCAATATGCACGAGTTCACAGACTCAAAGAGCTTCTTTTCATCTGGTCGAGTTCTGGTCAACTCAGTGTGGGGCTGTCTCACTTAGCCTCATCAGGGTATCCATTGGTCGCCTTCCCTTCAGACCATGGCCCCATCACAAATTCTCAACAAGTCTAGCCCTCTCATGCTAGGTCATTAACTTCAGACCACTCAACCTGTTCTCATCTTCTCTATTTCCTGTGAACCAAGTCCACTGGTGTCAGTGGTCAAACTCAACTCATCTCTTTATTGCTGCATTTCTCCCACTTTCACTCAAAGAGTAGATCAAGGTGGTCACCTAGCAAGCATTTCAGCCTGCCATAGGCTCCCTTTAACCTTCAGTCCAAGAGAGGAGTTATCTTCATTGTTCCATATTTTTCCAGCTTCTGAAAATAACCACTAGTTCAAGATTTCCAAAGAAACAGAGTTCTTCCTTCTTCAATCGGTCATTCCGGCCCTTAGGCAGATCTCTCAGAATGCAAATATCCTGAGTGCTCCAAACACTGGGTGGGCCTAATCTCTTCAGAGATTTCTTTCTAGGAGTAGCCTAAACCCATCTAAGGATCAAATTAATGGCTTAAGGCAAGTTGGTTTACAAGCTCTCTATTTTCTTCCTTCCCAATAGACATGTCTATATATTCTCATATCTACAATAATGAGCATAAGCAATCAGTATAAACAATATAGAATCAGTTACTAAACTCAATTCTTAAACAGTCAATCCTTATTTAGCTTATTTAAATCCTTATCTAAACTATTCTATTTACACAAAAACATGGAATTAGGTCTCTGAAGACATCAAAATAGATCCATGCTTTCTGTCAGCCATTTTGATGTTTGTCGATTATTTTCCTTGAACAACACAGTTTCTGAGACATTTAAATGGCAATTTTTACCCCCGAGCTCAAAATATATATTAACGACATTCATTTTCGCCATCTCATACAGGAAGCATCCAAAGACAGCATCCAAAAAAAAATAATCAAAACTTTTACTTTCCCTGTTGTTTCCAATTTTGTTTCCAGAAAACAACTCAGTAAACTGGAAGGACATATCTGACTTCTGACTAACCAAAAAAAGAAACACTACCATGAAGCAGAAGTCAAACAACCATCTACTTTCCATCTTTGTGATTTGTTTCTCCAGTACCCCACTCCTAATATACCATAATGTGTTAGCCCAAGTAGACTAGAGAAACAAATTCATAAACATTCATATGTATATAAGGAGAGATTTACATACAAGAGGAGTGGAATTCTCAGGAAAAAACCATGCCCACACAGAGGTCTACTTGGCTATCTCCAGATAGACAGGCTAGACTCCACCCCTACACTCCCAAACCTGAAATTGACACAAGAGTATATGACTACCACAATGCATCAGAAAATATTCAAAAACAGTATCTCAAGCAGTGCACATTATTCAAGTTCTGGGATTACTTCAGGAAAACTTATTGCTGATTTTGGGGCTTGGCCTTAATTCTAGCCCCAAGCTGAGAACAGCTCGTTCTTATGGACTGGCTCTTCTTGATGCTCATCCGCATGAAGAGATCACTGAAGACATGGCTGCTACAGCAAAGTGTGGAAGAAACTACAAGGTATTTGGCTATCTGAAAGAATGGCATCAGGGGTCTTAAAGGCTTGTTTTCAGACAAGCAGCCATGGAAGTAAGGCTTCAACTAAGTCCCTATGGAAGCAGCGCACCAGCCTGTGTGTGATCCAAGGATTGTAAATACTATAATCCAATGTAAAGTAAGGAATGGGATCAGCAATTTAATTGTAGACACCTGGTTTGCAGAAGCCTATGGATGGCAGCAGACATCTAAAATTCATTTGCGGGGTCCACACATGGGCCTGAATTAAGTCTCTGATCACTCCCCTCCAGTCATAGCTGAGGGATGTGAATAGTCTTGTTATCAGACAGAGAGCATTGTAAAGTGATTATGACAGTCATGGCGAGGTCAGAGTGTAACATCTTATTTGATCTCCTTTATGACCCATTTTAAAGCTGTTTCTGTTTTTTTTAAAAAAAGAGTGAAAGGAAAATACACATGGAGTAAGCCCCTGATGAATCCCCTCTGACCATGGGCCAGGGACGTGACTAGCCTTGCTACCAGGCAGAACACATAGGAAAGCAGATTGTTGGAGGTGGTTAGGCTAAAATCTAGCATCTTACCATTTGACCTCCCTTTCGCCCACTTAAATTTGTTCTCATTTTTAATATTTTCTGCTTTCTTTTAAAGGTTCTTAATCTGTTTTACTTCGTATTATTTTAAGATTTTTTTTTTTTTTTTTTTTAGACATCACAGCCCTCTGGTGGTGGGAGTAGGAGGCCCAGCCTTGCTGCTGGATTTGAACCTCCAACCCAGTGGGCCGCAGTCGCGTGCACAACCACTACGCCACCGGAGTTCAGCCCGTTCGGGGTTTTTTTTTTAATGTGTTTTATGTTAACTCCAGGATAGGCAAACCTATAGTGACAGTAACTAGTTAGTGGTCCATGGCAATTTAACAAGGGAGGTTGGGGGGGAATAGGGAGCTAATAACAATGAGTACAAGGAGGAAGACAATGTTCTAAAACTCTGATGATTGTACAAGCTCTTCTTGATATGACAACTACTGAATTAATTGTAGGATATGTGAGCTATATGTCAATAAAACTGTTGGGAAAAGACGACTTACTGCCATCAAACGAAACTCTAAGCCTTGGAGAGGAGGAGGAGGTAAGGCTTTACTTGATCAGTTGCTATTAGACAAAACTGTCAATTTCGTGTATTATGGATAAGCTGGCCTGACAATATTTTGCTTCTCTCCCCTACCCTGTGAAAAGCTACCTTCTATTTGGGATGCAAATGGGCAGTACTTATAGTGATTGCAGAAGCAGGGTCACAGCTGGTGAGCAATCCATATGCTCTATGATGTCAGAATTCATTCTGGCTATTAAGAAGTCCTGTTGGCGATGTCAGGTAATCATTAGGTTGTGGGAGTAAGAAGAAGTTATCTGGTCCTGGAAAGATTTAGCCTCAGAAAGAGTTGGGATCAACTTGTACAACTGGTGTACAGAGCTCTTGTGGGGCTGGTTGGGTAAGCCAGGAACTACTAATCCCAAGGCCAGTGGTTAGAATCCATCACACACTCCAAAGGAGGGAAATGAGGCTGCCTGTTCACATGACGATTTACAACCTCAGAAACCCTCCAAAGGTCGCTCTTAAATCGGAGAGGACTGAATGGCCGTAAATTTGGTTTGTTTGGTCTCTGTGTTCGTTTGATACAGAGAAAGGACTCATCATCTCAACTACTACATGAAAAGAAAACCAAGCTTCAACAGTTACATGAAAGAAAACCAAGCTTCAGTAAGACACTGAGAAGGAATATGCAAAGAAATGCTTAGCCAATTATTCGCCTACTTTAAAAATGATCGTTTCCCAGAAGGTGGGACTCAGGGAGACTTTTCTTCTCCAGGGTAGTACATTTCCCAATTTGACTTTCTTTTGTGTGCAACAAGAACATAGTACTTTTGGAGATTACCTACGCAAAAAATAAATCTAAGGCGAGGGTATGGATGCTGGCCCAAAACACACGTGTTTCTTGATGGCAGGAACCTTCTCACTCTGCGTTTCAGACAATATCTACAGCCCTCAAAAGCTGAAATCACAAGATAACATTCATTCTAGCCCTTACTTTACAGAACTACGAGCAACTTAAATTCTAAAGAGGCTAGATGTTCTGGTCAACGCCACAGTCAATTAATAGCCTAACACCAACATCTCTTGGCTCTTATTATGCCTGCAATGAAGGCCACTCTCACTACTGCTTCCACCATCTCCGCCGATGAACTTCAGTTCCTCCGGATAAAAACAAATGCTCCATAAATCCTTTGTGGCATTTAATATACTAATATTTTCATACTGACAATGTTTCAGGCAATAAGATTCAAACTGAAAAAAATAAAGGGGCAAGTTACTGGATGGCAGGAATTCCCCTTTTTAGGACAGGGTTCACTCAGGGGTGTTCCATTAAATGATTCATATCCTATCTTTTAAAATAAGTCTTCTTCTAGAACTAAGCTATGCCAATAACAACAATGTCAGTGGCATAAAGATGAGGCAGAGTGACTCTGTCACGGTGTTGATTCATAGCCAGGATTCTCCCTCTCCCTGACTCCTCAACCAGTCGACATGTGTGTCCTGGTCAGTGACAAAGGGAACACAAAGCTTACTGGAATCCCACAAGCAAGCCCAGTCTCCTTTCCAAAACTGTACCATCTACTCAAAAACACTCCAGCTTCAACCAGTTAACCAGTTCAGCCCCATCAGTTTGAAGGACTTTCACTCAAGCAAAATGTCACCTAACCATTAAGGCCTCCCATGGAAATTAGGGTGGGATTCCAAGGAAGCATCTTCATCTCAACTCAGAGAAACTTTCCTTTTAGCTTCAGTATTACAGAGAGGATTTAAAAAGTGTTGAAGCCTAACAATACCCAGCTGTATTGATCTAATGGTAGCACTACCCAGCACTGACATCTGTCCTAGATATTTTCACGTTTTTCTCATAAAGATGTGCCAGAGCTCTGTGAGTAAACTCATGTAGACAGCCAATTCTACTCAACAGCTGTACCACCCTGAATATGCCTGATAGCGGCTCCTCTTGGAAGCTCATCGGTGGGGGCCGATTAGTGCTTGGATGGGGAAAAAAGCCCATTCTAGATAGAAAGGAGCAGTATAGTTCTGAACAGTCCTGTATTGTCAGATCCACTTTCCTGACTCTTTTTCATTATGATCGGATTTCTTATCCCCCACACCCCCACCCCATTACTCTTAGAAAATTCCCTGCCACCAGGACATGGAGTGTCTGAGAAATCACACATGCGCGTTCAGAAGCTGCCAAAGCCTAACAAGCCCACCAACTTCATAGTGAGTGTCCTGATTGTCACCACAGTGCCTGACCAAGAAAAACCTAAATGTCTTTCTTCTTTTGGAACTTCATTATACTCATCTAAGAAATGGCACAGAAGGCCAAGGTGTCACACGCCCAAAGGTTGACAGTGGTCAACTGAGAGAAAATACACATCTCAGCCTATCAAAAACAGGATGATTACCCATCCTGTGAAATCCAACTCAGCAACCCTGTAGGCCAGAGTAAAAGTGCCCAAAGGGCTTTCTGAAGTCACCCCAAGAGCAGACACTTTCATCTTTGTCCTGTGTGGCAGCTGCTAGATTCTTACTGCCAACCTGTCGGTTATCCATCAGTGCCTGAGAGACAGCGCCTCTGGGCTTCCTTGGACAAGCCTGTCTCTGATTCATTTCAGGAGGCGCTCTAACATAAAGCCACAGAGTTGGGCCCCCAAAGCCCCCAGCATCGAGTGTTGATACATAATAGGATATGCCTGTCTTCCCAAGGCCCTTAAAGAGAAGCTGTTTCCCCACCTGTGTAAATTACATGAAACAGAACGTAACATACACTGTGGTGCCGCCATGAAAGGATTCTCGCCTTTAGGAAAGAGGGGTGAGGATGCCATTCTGGAATGTGGAATCTAGCTATTTTCCCCCCCAAGGAGTGGGTGAGGTTGCCATTCTGGAATGTAGAATCTAGCTATTCCACCCCACCCCCCACCCCCAAGTAGTTGGTGAATATTCTGTGTTACATCACTGAAGACAATCAGGTAAATATTCTCAATTCTATCATTCTTAGGAATTCTATTATTCTACCTCAATTCTATCATTCCTAGGGGAAAAGGCAGCATCAAACCCAAGGACAAAACTCCAAGGTAAGTATGAGTGACTGGACACATTGAATAAGTAGGAGGCTATACGGATTAGTCCTCTCAATAGTTAATGAGGTCCCAAGCTCTTAAAACTGACCTGCAGTACACTAGTCTATCAGAACGTGGTCTGGGTACATGTAACGAAGATCTGAAAAAATAGTGGCTTCAACGAAATGAAAGGCTATATCTGTCACCAATCGAAATCCAGGGTTAGACTGTCAGAGGCCAGGATAGTGGCCCACTCTTCTTCCAGGCCATTGCTGGGCCCTGGGGGAGGAGGCCCCAATTTTCATGATCCAAGATGGTGACCAGAACGCCTGCTATCCCATTAACATTCCAGACAGGGAGATAGAAGAGTTGAAGAGAAGGCATGCACCATCTGTCTGTTAGGGAAACTTGGAGGAGCTGTCAAGTAAACATTGGTCCATTAAACACAAGGTCGGTGGTTCAAACCCTCCAGCTGCTACTTAAGAGAAAGATGGGGAAGCGCTCTGCTCCTGTCAAGATTTCCAGCCTCAAACATCCTATTGAGGCTTGTGATAGGTCAGAATCCACTTGTGCTTATGAATCTATCTGTTAAGAAGTTTTCTTAGAAGTTACCACAGACTACGTCTACTTATTTCGCTTGGGCCCAGAACTAAATCATATGGTCTTAACAAGGTATGAAGGCTTCCTCCCACCCCACCCAGGAGGTCTTGCCCCGAGGTAAGTACGAACCAGGAGTTCTATTGTGAAGGAGAGAAAATGAGGTGGGGAAAGGGGGGAGACTCTGTACAAGTTGCCAAACAGTTCTGTGCATGAAATGCTTGGTTAGTAGGAGTCAGGACTGATGGCAGTCATGATGCTCAGTTATTAGGCGTAAAGAACAAAAATCACATCATTGCATGCCCATCTTCCTGGTGTGATCACTGACAACAAAGGTATGCATGAGCAAATGTGGTGTAGAGAGCTGATAGTGCCCAGCTATCAAAAGATACAGCATCTGGGGTCTCAAGGCTTGAAGGTGAACAAGCAGGCATCTAGCTCAGAAGCAACAGGACTCACATGCAAGAAGCACAGCAGCCTATGTGACCCCAAGGTGTCGAAGGGATGAGCCATCAGGCATCAAAGACCTAAAAATTATATCATTGTAAACCAGGGGGGAGTACAAATTGGGGACCTACAGTTCATCTGTAGGTGAAGCAACGTCCCCTTACAGAAGGGTTATGGGAGGAGGTGAGCCAGTCAGGGTGAACTGTAGCAACGATGAAATATGCAGCATTTCTCCAGTTCTTAAATGCTTTCTACCTCCCACTCTCATGACCCCAATTCTACCTTACAAATCCAGAGAATGTACACCTGTACAGTTAGGAACTGGAAACACAGGGACAGATGACTCCTTCAGGACCAGTGGTGAGAGTGGCGATATCGGGAAGGTGGAGGGAAGGTGGAGTAGAAAAGGAGAATCGATGATAATGATCTGCATATAACCTCCTCCCTAGAGTACAGACAGTGGGGAAGTGGGTGAAGGGAGACATTGGACAGTGTACAATAGGGCAAAATAATAATTTATAAATTATCAAGGGTTCATGAGAGTGGGGGAAGCAGGGAGGGAGGGGGGAAATGAGGAGCTAATACCAAGGGCTTCAGTAGAAAGAAAAGGTTTTGAGAATGATGAAGGCAACAAATGTACAAATGTGCTGTGCATACAATGGTTAGCTGTATAGATTGTAATAAGAGTTGTATGGGCCCCCAATAAAATGATTTTTTTAAGTTGTTGTCAAATCTTTCAAAAAATAACCAAACTTCTCAAATTGTAGCAAAGATTAATTTTTAGAGAATACATGCTTTTCGACGTATTTTTCTCAATTCTAATATATGGCAAGTGCGAGATCGAACTCTCTGGGTTTCTAACACATTGCCTACCTTTTTACTGAAATAGCATCAAATGACAGCTATAGAAACAACAATTCAGCTATTTTCTTTATTAATTTGTTCATTTTTCCAAATATTTTTAAGTGCAGGCTTGTGCTACTCTGTGGGGTGCAAAGATAAATATGGAAGATACTTTCCTGTATGTCTTGTGTTCAGAAAGACATTGATGTGAGCAAATCAACCATAAAAAGAGATGCTTCTGCCAGGATGCTCACCTTCCCGACACAATCACTAAAGACAAATGTGTGCATAAGCAAATGTGGTGAAGAAAGCTGACTGATGGTGCCCAGCTAACAAAAGATACAGCATCTGGTTGAGTAAACAAGCGGCCATCCAGCTCAGAAGCAACAAAGCCCACATGGAAGAATTACACCAGCCTGAGTGACCACGAGGTGTTGAAGGGATCTGGTGTCAGACATCAAAGAACTAAAATTATATCATTATAAATGAGAGGGAGAACAGATTGGGGACCGAAAACCCATCAATAGGTGAAGCGACATCCTCTCACAGAGGGGTTGCAGGGAGGAGATGAGCCAGTTAAGGTGCAGTGTAACAACAATGAAATAAGCAACTTGGCTCTAGTTCTCAAATGCTTCCTCCCACCATCATGATCCCAATTCTACCAGACAGATCCAGCTAGACCAAGGGATGTACACTGGAGTCGGATATATGGGGATTTAGGATAGATGTTCCCTTAGGACTAGTGATGGGAGTGGTGATACTGGGAGGGTGGAAGGGTGGTGGAATAGAAAGGGGGAACCAATTTCAGGTATCTACATATAACCTCCTCTCTGGGGCATGGTCAACAGGGAAGTGAGTGAAGGGACTACGATATGAAAAAGTAATAACAATTTGTAAATTATTAAGGGCTCATGGGGGAGAGGGGGGGAGGAAGGGAAATATGGGGAGCTGATACTGGGAGCCTAAGTGGAGGGAGGATGTTTTGAGAGTGATGATGGCAACAAGTGTGCAAATGTGGCCTGCATATAATTGATGTATGTAGGGATTGTGAGGGGAGGTGTATGAGCCTCCAATAAAATGGTTCATTAGAAAAAGGGAGGGGGGAAGAGGAGCTTATACCAAGGGTTCAAGTAGAAAATATTTGGAAAGGAATATGGCAATGTGTACAAATATGCCTGATACAAATGATGTATTGGATGTTATAAGAGCTGTAAGAGCCCCCAATAAAATCATTGAAAAAAAAAAGAGATGCTTCTAAATCTTTGGGGGTATTTGAGTAAGGGTTAGACATAAGCTAATATTTAGGAGTTATTATTAAATCCCTTAAGACGCCTAGGCATAACACATGTTTAAGACAAAGCGAAATATATTCTTACGTTAAAAACAAAACATACCACTAATGTAGGTGTATATAATGTAAGTGTATAAATGTATATAGGTGGAATGATTTTATATGTCAAATTTGCTTGAAATTGTACAAGAAAGAAAGATAAGATAAAGAGGAGGAGGAGAAAGAGAGAGAGAGAAGGAAAGTGAGCACAGGGCAATATCTGAAATAAAGTAGACAAAATGATAATTTGTAGCAAAGATGACCAATAAAATTAGATGGTGAACACATCAGAGTGTATCACCTATTTTCTCAACTTCTGTAGTTATTTGAAAAATTTTAGAATTAAAAGTTCTTAAAATTTTTAGATTTCTATTCTGCTGCTGACATGCTCAGGAAATAGTAACCGTATGAATGAGGAAAAAATGGAATGCTGACAAAAGTTAAGGGACTGTAGGCCAGTGTGTTGGATGCACCATAAAGACCATGATTCCTCTCTCTGAAAGGCAGCAGAGGTTCTAAAATGACAACTGTGATCAGGATCTAACCCTTTCTCAAGGGGAGCAAATAAAGAGTAGTTACATCAGTGCAAACCCAATTGGGTTGCCCAGTAAGACGGGTTGAAATCCTAAATCTTGCACCTATGATGTGACCTTGTTTGAGGAAACAGGACTTTTCTTTGGGGACTTTATTGGTTAAATGAAGGAGTTCATACCATAATAAGGTACGTGGGTCTTAATCCTAATTCCTTCTGAGCTACTTCTTATGACAGAGAGGAAGGGAAGGAGGGGCAGAGAGGGAGAAGGAGAGGGAGAGGAAGAGG